>WUQG02000009.1:220824-233580 GCA_011317285.2 Androctonus mauritanicus | reverse complement strand
CACCCTTGAGCAGACCAAGTACCAATAGAATCAATAGAACAATAAAATAAATATTTATTGAGTAACGTTTTCGGCTTGACAAAGCCCTCATCAGCTCTTACATTCTACTTAACAATTTTTTTTTTTTAATTTCGAATATGGAACATAGAACACAGACATCTAAAATCCTTTCAAATGAATATAATCAATATTTTAAACTTCATTAATATTAAATTAATAGGGTTTTAATGTTCGCTATGAATTTCGGTTCAATTTGGCTAAAAATAGAGGCTATTTAACGTATTAGCAGGGTCGTTAGAAAGCTTTTCATAGAGAAACTATTTTCATCTAAAAAATAAATTATATCTAATCAAACATTCATAGCCAAGTATTGTACAATTTTAAGAAACTATAACAAATGTAATTTCTTAATATTGTAGGGTAAAGTCGTCTGAGAGTGCTTCTTTAATTTTCTAACAATTAGGAATTGTCACTCGTATTGTGGATGTGTTACAGAATGGATAAACGAGTCTCTGTTATAAATTGTTTCAACAAGCCATGTGTTTATGAAGATGTAGCAGATAAAAAATACTTTTTTTTTGGTATCATTGATTTTTTAATGAGTACTTTTAAGCAATTTTACCAACTTAACTTATCGTTTTATATATTCTATGCTTTTGATCAGTATATTAATATATTTTATAAATATTTAGAAAACAAAAAAGGATATGTAAATTGTTTATCCGAATTCATCCAGAATTTAATGTTATAATAAATAATATTTTCATCATTTTCTGGTAATCGATATCCATACTGTAATCGTAATATATATTAATATACGAGTAGAATAATTTTTAAAAACAGTAAATACTTAAATTAGTTACTGTATTTTTCCAATGTTTTCTCATAGACTTGTAACTAAATAACGTATATTCTGGAATACATTTTGTTATAGATAATATCAAACCTTTCTTCATGCTGTAAAATAATTTTAAATTATTGATATTGCGAATAAAATATTGATTCAATGTTAAAAAAAGATACCTGGGTAGAACGTAGCAGCATTCATTTGTCGTATACCATTGCCATTCTTTTTCATAAGTAGGACATTCATTATTCTCTATCTCGATCTATTGGAAAAATTTATATTTTAAACTATATTTATTTTTATTTATAAAAACAATTATATTTTTTCATATTTAATTTATACCTTCATTCTTGGAAGTTTAATACGCATGGCTCTAACACGGAGACGAATTTCTTCTTCTGTGACCATTAATTCTGCATCTTATATTAATTATTAAATTATGAATGATTAAATTTCACATAATGGAAAATCCAAAATTCTCATAAACTTGTATATATATTTTATACTATTAATACTGTATAATCATTTATACAGTGTATCCCAGAATAAACGTCCCACTCTTAATATCTCGACTTCACCTCAGCAGAAAAAGCTCATTGAGGTGTTGTTTTAAAGTTGATCATCTGCGCTATCTAACAATGAACACAAACTGGATCGAAAATCCTTTTAATTTTGCTAAAAAAACGCAAAACGTATATTTTCTCTTATTTCAAACGATACCCTACTATTTTTTTGTATCGCTAAAAATCTTATCTAGTTCTAACAAATCATAATTTCTCACATTTTGAGATATCCTCAAATTGCGAGAATTATGATTATGATCTCTTGCGTAGAATTTGAGATATCCTGAATTGAAGTTTTAGAATTTTTTTTAGCTTCTAAAAAAAACACTGACATAATTTTTTGAGCAAAGATTCAAAAAATTATTCCAGAAATGTTTAAATTTAAACATGTTCTAAATCTCTATTAAAAATTATTCATATTAATAGTTTAAGAATCAAATTTAGTTCATTTTTCATGAAGAGAAATGAACTAAATTTAAACTATGTCAAAGTTCATATTAGCGCCATTACGACCACGTTCTGACGTTACTCGCTACGTTAAATCATCTTCTGGCTAATAACTCTATTAATAATCTTAATATCGGCATTCTTGACATTTTCTTTATTTATATCGTTTGTTGTTATAATAATTGTGGAGTAAATTTAAATCTATTCAGTAAATTAAAACTATTATTAAGTAAAGTTATTAACTATCAATTAGCACATTGATGCATAAAGTGCAGGTTTAAAAAGTCTGCTGTAAAATTACTATGTGGCTATTTTTAATATCATCCAAATAAATTCTTTCAATATGCTGTTGACATTAAATCTCATATAAAAAATTTTAATGTTGAATGATCCAAGATTAAATAGCCTAATTAATGTCAGATCGCGATAAATGGAATTACTTGATTTTAAGATTTTTTTTCCCTGAAATTACGTTAATCACACATCTTTATGACTTGCACGAAACAGAATTTTATCAAGTTTTTTCTTTAAAAACACTCATAAATTCTTTCGTGTTTTTGATATTAATTCTTGATTGACAACATATCTTGTCAAAAAATACAAATTATTTTCTTTTTTTAATTATTTCTGAACCTAATTCCCTTATAAGGTCATTTAAAAGAGACCTAATTACAGAAAAAAGTTTTATAGATAAATGAATTGGATTAAGTAAATAAAAACAAATTTAATACAACAGTGTATTTAAAATAAAACATTAAGAAAATTTCAGAGGTTTTTTCTATAATAACTTTTAATATTCTCACCATTAACTGTAATGTATGTTCAATTTTTTTCTCTGAATACTTGTTGGAGTCAGTAAGGTTTATGCAGAAATATTTTGCATTATTCTCAACAAATGATATAAATAAATAAAATATTAAGAACGATATTAATACAATATTATTAATTGAGTCATTAATCAGAAGGCGATCTAACGAAGTGAATAACGTCACATAACATGGTCCTAGTGGTGCAAACGTGTTCGGCAGATATGAACTTTGATAGATTTTTTTTTCCGTGAAAGTGAATTAAATTTGATTCTGTAATCTATTAATGTAGATCATTTTAAACAAAGATTCAGAATATATATTTGTTCAGAACATTTTTAAATTTTTGCTCGGTGATATCGGTATAATTAGAAGCCATATAAACTTTTTCTAAAACTTCAATTCGGGAAATCTTAAATTCTATGCATCGTAGGAAATTGATTCAGATATTTTTAAAATCAGAACTAAACAAGGTTTTTAGCGATACAAAAAGAAAAACAACTAGAGTATCATTTGAAATAAGTGAAAAATATACATTTTATATTTTTTAGCAGACTTAAATGGATTATGATTTAATTGGATTCCATTGTTAGATAGCGTAAACGATCAACTTTAAAACAACATCTACCGAGCTTTTCTGTTGAGTGGAAGCCGAAATATTAACAGTGGGACCTATATTCTGGGACATACTGTAAATAAGGCGATTCGTAAGTCAACGGTATCAGACACAAATGATCATGCGTATTCTATGCTAAAAATAAATATAAAATGTCTTATGAACATAAGTTCAGAAAAACTTTATTAATAGAGTTATCATGCAAAAACGTCTAAATTTCATGGAATTACTGAAACGAATTACAAATTCTTGCGATGTTATCAGAGCCACATTAGGAGTTTCAATGTATAGGAGAATCTGTACACCATCAAGCAGAAGCTTATATTCAAGTAAATGGCTATTTCGAACAACTAATGCTATATTTTTGGACATAGTTTTCTGTGATTTATAACTTTTGCCACATAACTCGGTAATAAAACTCTTCGGGACTTATGATCATAAGAAATTTTATGCTTATTTTTGGCCGTAAAATACGTCTTTCACTTGTGCTGTTGATCTACGAATCGCACTGTATATTATTACAATATTGCAATAATATTATAGCTTTATACAAGAAATATTTGTCAAATAGTTATATTAAGATAGTTAATTAAAAAATCAGATTTTCCCATTTATTACTAGAAATTTATGTCAATTAGAGCCCTATAAGAAATTAAAAAAAATATTTTTATAATAAATAAATTAGTTATTATAATTCAAGTCTTGAGAAAATATAATTTCGTCGATCTAAAAATGTTATTTTTAATTTACTTTCGGAAAAAAGCGAGTTTTATAAAATCACAATTTTAATTGTCTGGATTATCTACTAATAATTTTTTGAACTAATTATTATGCTCGATGAAATTCGATGGAATGTTCTACACGAAAGATGACATTGACGTCACATCTTTTAACCCTTTAGTTCCACCTTTTTAAAAATGATTTAATTCAAATTTCTGAGATATTCATGTAATGCATGTTGGACTAATGAACGGATTTTTATGAAATTTAGTAGAAAAGTAAAGCTATTGAAAATGATCTTGTTTATCTTTTAACTAACCAAATAGAAACGATTGATGTTTAAACCTCAAAGGTTTGTCCTCATTAGTTTTTGAACTATTTTATTGATTTCAGAAATGAATCTTATAATTTAGGAAGTGTGGATGTAAGTATTTAACAAATATTTGTTATTTTATTGATATTTATGAACTTCGGTAATGGATTCAGATCATTAAAGTCAAGCTTGAAATAATGTAACTTAATCCTATAGCTTCATATAAGTAAAAATGGCAGTAAGTTAAATCTCTCAGATATCCTTTTTAATAACTACAGTATTATACTATTTTAATACATTTTTTGATGACATTCAATAAAGTATTATGAAGATAATTCTGATGACTTGACATTTTAATTTCGCATCTTTATTAAAATTCCGTCATAGCTGATGTGCAGTAAATAGGCGATTAGTTCTTTTCAGAAATGATTGACTGATATAAGCATTTTTTGTATCACCTTATAGATACAATATATAGGCTATATACATATGTGAAGCACGCAAGACGGACGGATGAAACTGACAGGCGTTAGGCCTCGATGCTATGAACGGCGCGGATAAGGATGAATGGGTGATGAGGCTAGACTTCATCGATACAGACATTAAGGTTTAAATAACCTAAAACTTCATTTATTGAGAGAGAGCGAGATTCCTTTACATAAACAAATGCTGCGACGTTAGGCTTAATGTCGTTGTGACAGGAAGATAAATACGTTTTTCTTGTCTTTAACCGAAGAGATCACTGGGTAGTCTTGATAGATGACGGTGTTGGCGAAACACACGACAGTCATTAGTCCTTATTTAGCAGTCTTTAGTCCACACCAACATAAACAACAGAACTCTATTAAAGAATTATTACGCAACTGGCCTATGATGGTTTCAGAATCTCGGCTGATAACGACTCATTTAGGATCACGTTGAGAGAATGTTTGACGACTTGGGCCACCGATGATTAATCTCTGACTTTTTTTTTGAAGGCAAAACTGCTCGTACACCTTTTCTCTTCCTTTCTCGTGCTCGCTCCCTTTTTTTCTTTATATATATATTTACGCATCCGCGAACTCTATATATATATTTATGCATCAGCTGTGCGGATAAGGGATTTCCCGCGGTTAGGGGGCATATTTAATCCGGTAATTTGCGAATGTCCCGCGTTGATCTGACTTCTCCTTTCCTAATTTGGTATTGATGTAAAACAGATAAATTTTTACTTCCTTCAACGGAAGCGAATTTTACTTCATTATTGGTAAGGAAGCAAAATCTTTTAACAAGACTGTAACAGTATTAAGTGACAACCTTGGTCCATTCTGACCGAATTTAGGACAGACATAGAGGTCGGAAAGGGGTTAGATCTTTACACATAACATACATCCATATACTATATATATATAGACCTATACATAATATATGTTACTATATATTGTATCTGTAATTGTAATATATATATATAAATATATAGGGTTAAACCTCTGAATAGCGAACATCTTGGGAATTCACTATCTGTACGCTATTCGGGAGGGTTAGGAAAACAACAACGGCAGTAGAAAATGCTTAACGTTTCTACTTCTTACTTTAAATTAATCATGTATTCATGCAATCATCATAATTATATTCTTTTTGATTTTCTTAAGATTAATCATTGCAATTTATTTTAAAAATTAAAATAAATTGCAATGATTAATTTTAAGAATTAAAATAATGCAATTTTCAAAATCAGGTAAAATGAAATTTTATTTACATTTGTATATAGTATTTTTAACTGGATTATTACTAAGGTTGATTAGGATTTTTGACTGTAAAAAAAAAAAAAAAAACGGTTAGAAAAGTTTGCTTTTTTGTAATTTCTCGCAACCTCTTTTTCAATGCGAAGTTTTAAATTAGTCAACAACAGTAATTCTTCAGAATCACCTTTTTTGATAAAAAATCGGTATAATTATTCGCTATATTAATTGAAGCTGTCGCCGCTAAATGTCGATACTTTTGGCGAATTTGTTGCCGTCGCCCCTACGCTGTTCCTTTGAAAATTCAACGATATACAGCAAATTTGTAGCTCTTCCAGTCAGCAGTGAAAGGAACATTCTCACTGGCTGTTCTGGAGGAGGAGCTGAACAATAGACACGAAAGTACATTTTTTCATCTTTTTTAATCAAAACCACTATCCACTATTCAAAGGTAAATATATAGAAATGCATAGGCAGTGGAACTGGGAATTGGAAAACTATCCATTAAACTAATGTCACACACCATGAAGATCTTGGAGAGGATCCTGGACAAAATACTGAGAATGGAGTTAATATTGGGAGTCAGCAGTTTGGTTTCATGTCAGGAAAGTCAGCCATTGATGCAATCTTCAGCCTGAGACAAATGATGGAAAAGTTCAGAGAGAAACAGCAAGAACTCCACTTGGTCTTCATTGACATGGAAAATGCATATGACAGAGTGCCAAGGCAAGAAGTTTGGAGGAGCCTCAGAGTTAGAAACGCACCAGAGAAATATGTCCGGCTAATTCAAGAAATGTATAGGAAAGTCAAGACGAAAATGAGAAACTGCCTGGGAGAAGCGAATAGCTCTGAAGTGAGAGTGGGTCTCCATCAGGGCTCGGCACTGAGTCCTTTCCTGTTCAACACAGTGATAGATGTCTTATCAGAGAAAATCAGGGACATTGAAGGTTACTGATATTTCAAGTAAAATCCAAGAAAGTAAATTGAGATAGTTTGGCCATGTAATGTGAAGAGATGAGGACTACACTGGCAAGAAAGTTATGAACATGAAAGTTGAAGGAAAAAGGATAAGAGAACGATCCAATAGAAGATGGCAAGATATTGTGGATGAAGATCTGAGGTCAAAGGCTCTCAGAAGAGAGTGGACGAAGGACAGAGCGCATGGAGAAAGCTCATCAAAAACAGAGATCCCATATAGGAATGGAGAAAGCTTAAGATGAAGAAAATTCACTTGAGTATTATGTGTTCTCCAAGAACCCAGTATAATGCGCCTGGTATTCAGATTTTCAGTATCAACAGAGCCAACTGGTGTATATCTTTCATTCGAACTCATTTTTAACCAGTTATGTAATACTAAAGCTGCTTTAATAATTACGTCCACTTTAGTAATTCTAATCGCTATAGGTCGCTCAAAGACTGAATTTAGAAACCAAAATTCCAAATGCATTTTCAACTATGCGATGAACTCTTAACAAGCGATAGTTGAAGATTTTTTTCTAGATAAATTAGTACTTCTTCTAAATGGTTTTAAAATGTAGGTTCTTAAGGGGAAAGCATCGTCAGCTATTAATACTCACTTTTTGAAAAATTTAATCTATTCTTAACATCTAACGCTGCATTCAAAGATGATTTTGCAAAAACGGCAGCATCATTTGAGCTGAAAGCGAAACGATCGAAAATGAAGCAGAAAACCCAAGCGAAAATTAATTTGTGCATCAACATCTGCATCTATTACTATCAGAAATGCTGATACTCAGGAAGAAGTGATACTGTAGAAAACACAGAAACTGCCAATCCATCTACTTCAAAACAATCAAAGACGGCTGTAATGTATACAGATAGAAAACAATAATAACGATAATAAATTGTTGTTTACATAAAAGTTTCTTTTAACACACTTTAGCGCATCACATTACAGTAAACCATCGAACTCATGTACCTCTTCGCTTGTTGACTGCTTCAAAAGTAATGGGGGAGAGAGTACAAGAAAGATCTTTACAAAAATTCCCCCACAGAGCGTGTCTATCGGCTAGTGCCGACCGATCACAAAAATTATAGCCACATATTTCTAACAACGATAAATGTCTTTCCTGCGCCTCAGAATTGCAAACGGAAAATGATAAATGATAATATTTCATCTATAAGCGCAGCAATTGATAAATTTGATAAAGTAGTCAAAATAATAAATATGAGACTGATAATGAATTCGACATATTTGCTAAATATGTCTCTATCCAACTAAAACAGATACTTCTTTACGATGCAATCATCTGCTAGGAATAAATTCAAACTGTAATAAGACAAAAGCGATTGGAACTCTTATCGCGATAGTCCCAGTATCATACAACTCCATCACCAGCGTTTTCACTTTCTCATCATACAACCATCATTAGCGTTTTCAAATGGCATGGAAGTAGTCGTATTGGTAATCGTCAGTTTCAAATGTATCATGCAACAGAAAACAAGGCAGAGAAGATTCCCAGGAGCCATCTGATGATATACTTGCTAAAGTTCCAATACCTTATACTAAACTTTATTACTTTTATTAATAAAATATTATACTTACTTTAATAAAATCTTGTAAAGCATCGTATAATGCCATACAAACTTCCATAAAAAAATTTGAAATGATATTTTAGGTACTCAGTATGTGGAAGCAAACGTTGAAAGTATATCTCCTGTAGCTAAATATCTTAAAATTGCTTGCAGCTTTAATTTTAGTGAGATTGCTTGCCGCATCACTGTATCTTGTTTCTTTATGCGATCCTGAACTTTCAACAGCAGTCCGTCAAACTTTTTTTCAGACATTCTTAAATGATTTCTATATTCTTCTTTATCCTCTAATGCTAATTCCTTCAGCATGGTTTCTGATGATCCTAATCGATTTCTTCTTAAAATCCATTGCCTCAGCCAAAATTGACGTTTCTTACGATTTCTGCTCGTGTTAAATAAAATTGTTTTTAGTTCTTCTTTTAATAAAAATTTGTACAACTGTTACTATCACACAATGTTACTATCTGTACAACTTCAAGCACAACTGCTTTCGACGCCATTTTAAAATTGAAACTGTTGATCAGTTTCTATTGAAATGTGTGAACAAAAACTGATTCATCATATTCAACTTCTGTTGATCAATTATAATCGGTCAATTAAACTTGATTCGTGAGAAAGTGCCTTTACTGATTTAAACAATAAATGTCGAAGTTATCTTTGATGGCATAACATTCCTATTGAATTTCGTACAAAATTATAGATTGCTTCAAAATTTATACATGGATAATAATCATGTGGAAAATACATATAAGCTTATAATATGCTGATATCTTGATAAAACTCATTTCCATTTTGAAAAGTAAGATAAAACTAAATATATTAACAAATGTTTATAAATAATCTTTACAAATTTTATAATTTTGAGAGTTTAATATCGGCTTTCTATATTAATATCAGTGATACAGAATGTTGAATGATATCAACTAGAAAAGTTGTTTTCTCTACAAATAATTGCGAGCAAGTTGTATCGTAAAATTTTAACAATAAATTTTAAATAAAATTGAAAAAAGTAATAAATTTTCTGAAAGTTGATTATAATAATTTTTATTATTTTTATGTGATAAAGTATTTCCGAATAAATTTAGAAAACTTCAAAAGTATAACGAAAATAATATGTAGATATTTTAGAATGTAAAACAAGTTTTATAATTTTTGTCGATAGATGGCGAAATGCATTAAGTTCGTCGCCGTATTGTTATATAAATACTATATACAGTTTTTGAATATTTTGGTTTTCAGTCGAAAGATAAATGTTATAGGTAGTATTATTTATCAAAGAAAAAAAAAAGATTTTTTACGTATATTTATATATCTTACGTATTTAACACAGAAAATAAATGCTTATAAAAACCAAACTAATACATGTACTGAATTGTGATCCGCCTAACTTGTAAGACAAATTGTATAGTTGTAGTTCTAACTATACAATTTATTTATAACCATATACTGCAATGTAATACAAAATTATAAATTATAACTTGAAAATAACTTAATTTTGTTATTTTTAATTTAATTATGATGATAAGAACGGATATGACGTTTATAGTATAGATTTTCGTTACGATTAAACTCTGAATAATATTAATATACAATTTCATTAAATATATGTATATTAATTTTAGATCAAGCAGATCTACGAGGAGAAATTATTATAAATTAAATTAACTATCCTAATCAAACAGAATTCTTAAAATGGCTTTAAAAAATAATAATTTTTAGTAATACTTACACATACTAAAATATCTTGGCATCAGCATCCTTCGACGATGTTACATGATACTGCCACATTTAATTATGCTAACGAAACATTGCTTCGAAAGTGAAAGTATTAAAGAACCATTAAATGAATCACTTTAATGTGACTAGTTCCCAACAGTTACTCTTCCGTTGTTTCACAAAGGAAGTAAAAAGCAAATTTAAAAATAATATTTTCACTCACTCATAATCTTGTTACTGTATATTAAAAAGAAACAACTGAATATTCAATAAAAACTGATTATTTTGCTTTCATTGAATATTAAATTAAATTAAACGACTTATTTTAAAATTGAGAAAAATTATAATTTGATTATAACTTAAATATATATATATATATAATAATAATATATAAACAGGAATTTGATCTAATGATACGTCATTAACCCATATATACTTGACATTTGTGTATTGATATTTAATCATTAGATCAAAGTTAAGTTAATCAAAATTTTGAAAATTCCAATTATTTAAAATAAGTTTATAATAGTATATTTGAAATTCTGTGAACTGTATTGTCATCAGAATCTTTAATAGGACACTGGAATGATATTAGTTCGCCGGTGAACCACCAGATGGTGAACCATCGGCTTTTGGTATTGGTAGTTTCCGGTCAACGTGTGTACACGTTCATAATAAACAAGTGAACAGAATTATTAGCGATTTAGATAGTTTTTAATAATCTAGATTATACAATGAAAATAAGTGAATTAAAGGAAGAATTAAGGAAATTAGGAGCGAAGACTACAGGACACAAAGAAGAATTAGAGCACAGGTTAGGAATTTCCGTGTTTTAAAATTTTAAATCTTAAAATTAATTAAATTACCAATTTTTAATAGAAGTAAATATGAATAAATTATAATAAGTTATTAATAAATAAAATAAAATTTCAGTTATGAATGCGAAAAAATTGCTTTTAGATTAAAAAAAATTAAATATTTTCTATTTTTATATGAAGGCTTCGTTTATGGAAAGATAACAAACTTGATGATATTTTAGTGGATGTGCCCTCAATACCCAAAACATCTTTAATAATATTTCCAGCAAGTGGCTATCAACAACTGACTCAACTAGATCACGAACAATTAAAATTATTCAATATGATTGTTGTTGACGATTGGTTTAACCTACGTTTTGCTAGTAGTAGTTTGAAAAAAGGTAGAAGTCTGTTTGTTAGCAGATTTTTAAAAAACGTTGTCTATTATCAGAGTGAGATTCGTTATTTTTTTAAAGGGATGTGTGCAGCACAAACAAAAAGAAATGTTGATTATGAAATCAAGCTATTAATTTCATGTTCAACAAAAGAATGCAAAATTTTACAAGCTTGGTGCAATTGTTTAGTGGGGAGTGGTAGTTGGTCTGTTGCATGCAAACATGTTGGTGCTTTATGCTTTGATATTGAACAGTATGCCGGAACAGGGATTTCAACAGAACTAGAAGCAGTTACATCAAAACTGCAGACTTGGCATCGTCCAGCTAGTGGTCGTCAGGCTCCCAAAATGACAGCCAGTGAAATTTGTAAACAACCATCAACATTTCAGTTCACTGTTCATAATGACAAAACTACAAATAATTATTTAAATCTAATGATAAACTCAAATGTTAATGCAGCTGCACTTGCAATACGAAATGCAAATACAGAGTCATATGTGCATGATCACTGTTTTTATATTGCTGATTTTCCAATGGCTTTTTTAAAAAACATTACTAAGGTTGACAAAAAACAGATCAAAAGAATTGAATGCAATACACGGGACCAATTGAACTGTAAAGAATGGTTTGCGTTCAAAAAAAGCAGAATAACTGCATCTATTGCTCATTCGATATTGAGAACTGTTAAAACAAAAAATTTTGTTGTGGGACCAGCATTAAAGCAGTTAAATTCACAGAAGAATAAAAAATAGGTAAAGTTGCAAAATGGGGTATCACAAATGAACTGACAGCTTTCAAAATGTAAAATTACAGGCAATACCATGAATAAATGTGGTTTGTTCATTCATAAAAAACATAACTATTTGGCAGCTAGTCCTGATGGAATCTCAAGTGACAAGTCACTTCTCTTAGAAATTAAGTGTCCTTTTGTCTACAGAGATCAATCACCTACCAATGTTCCATATCTAAAACAGACAAGTGGAATGTACATGCTTGATCATTTTAATCAGTATTATACACAAGTTCAATTTCAAATGTTTGTGACAGGAATTAAACATACTGACTTTGTAATTTGGACAAGAAAAGGAATGTATGTAGAATCAATTGCTTATAATGAAAAGTTTTGTAAAAAAATGTTAAAAGATGTAAACTTATATTGTGAAAAGATCTTTGCTCTTGAAGTAGTAAAAAATACCTTAATGTATCTTCTGATTAAACAATTTGTTACAATCTTTTTGTTATTATTCTAATATCAATATTGT
>WUQG02000009.1:199888-220724 GCA_011317285.2 Androctonus mauritanicus | reverse complement strand
TTCTAAGTTTGTAACGTTATTTTCATATTGGTTTGTTGTTGTTCTACCTGATGATGGCGGGTTAAACCGTCGAAAACATTTGTAGTTAATGGGTATTAACTACAAATGTTTTCACACCGCTGATTAGTGCTTGTCTTTCAAACTATATTGTACCTATCTCATCTAAGTAAATCAAAAATTGCAAAAAAGTAGCAAAAACAAAGAAAAACTATAGCATGCACAAGAAATCTGCATTTAATTCTCTTAGAAATGAGAAAAGTAAGTTGAAAGAAAACAAAAGATCAGGAGTGTATCAAATACCCGTATATAACTGTGACACACAAAAACAAAAATAATACATAGGGGTAATCAAAAGAAATCTCAAAGACAAAACATAATAATATAAACAGAACTAAAAAGATTGAAAAATAATGATAGCACTTGCCAAAATATGTTACCAGAATAATATAGAAATTAGATAGCAAGAAGCAAAAATATTAAAACCACATAGAACATAAAAGTCAAACAAAAACAAAGTGACAAATGAGAAAGTTTTATAAGTCTAGAGAAAAAAGAAAATTAATCAAGAATATTTTGATTTCCTACTGTAGTCTATCCTGAGACACTCTTAATACAAGATTCTTCAGCTTACTCTTGAGGGAATGCTAGAGGGAAAAAGAAAGAGAGGTAGACCAAGGAGGAGATGAATAGATAACCTCAAAAAATTGACATGATTTAACAGCTAAAAGATTAGGCATAAAACAGGAAATAAGAGAACTTTGTTTTCTTATGGCCATCAACCTTTCAATAGGAGAAGGCACTAGAACAACAATACAAAAAGATGATCTAATAGGTGAATTGTTAAAAGAAGTTTAGTAGGTGATATTATAAATGAACTGCTATTAGAAATGGCTATGCATTATGAAAACAAAATAAATAAAACTAAAAATTGTTTATTGTAAGTTTGATAAATAAGTTTAAACCTGTGTATTTTTTAAAAATATTTATATAATTGTATATAGCAAATTTATTTAACAAAAAAACCATTATTATTAATGATAAAATTATTTATAAAAAAATATACCTTTAAAAAATATTTATAAATGATATCTTATGATTAATGAAGGTAAATATGAATTTAAACTCTACATGTATTCTATATTTTCAACAAAAAATTTTCTGATGTTTATGGTCTATAAAAGAAAAATTCAAAAACATTAGAAATTAACTGGAAAAAATTATATGGTTACTGTTATTTAGTATACCAATCAGAAGTTATTAACCTATTAGAATTTCTTTATTTAGAAGTCGCATTATATAATTCTTCTTTAAAGTTCCACTTAAGCAGTTATTGAACTCTGAATAAAAATTATTTTATATAGGTAATAATTATCCCTTTTAATATAAACACATAAGAAATTGGTAATGAATGAAGTCTCACTGATGATATGTACCTATCATCAGTGAATCTTGTATTTCAAATTTATTACATAAAACAGATATAATCTTATTTTTTATAGATTTCTTTTGAAATAATTTTATCTTTTACAACACCAAACATTCCTACAATATATTACTTATAAACTAATTTCTAAAATATGATAATAATGAAAAAATACATTAAATTTTTTAAACACTGGATCTAAACTCTTCACCATATCATTCAGTATATTAAAGTCACAAACATTCTTTTTATTCAACTCCGCTTTGTGCAACAATTTTTATTAAAATGTTTAATGTATTAGTTATGGATATTGAACATCCGTAGCTAGACTAAACATTCAAATGTTTAATCTGGTATTATAATGAATATTATGTGTACTATGTTATGATGCATTTTCTACTGCTTCTTTATCTATTGTCATACACTTGATTAACCTGTTTCACCTGCACTTGGCTAATGTTTTATTCTATATTGCTTCTTTTAAAAAATTTTATTATTTTAAACAACATGAAAAGTGAAAAAATATATATATGGTTTTTCAATTGAACAAAAATTTGGAGATGAAAAGGATAATTAAATGCAAATAAATAAATTATAACATATTGAATTTAATACAAGAAAATCAGCTATTCAATATATTTTTCAAATATGCATGTATAATATTGATTTTTAAAATATTTCATACAGATCAGTATCTGAATAATTATATAGCTTTTCACAAAAATAAATAGTTATATTGGTACTACAATGAAAAATATTTTTTTATGTAAATGAAGAATATACTTTATAGTTCTTTTCATTTATTAATGATTATTTGCATTTCCAATATTTAGATTATTAAATATGAAATACAATTTTTCCCATGTTTAAATTGAATCTCAATATTCTTACAGAATAATATCTCTCAGGTTTTGAGATTAAAGAAATTTCTTTAATCTTGTAAATCTGTGGCAAGATTCCTTTTGAACTGGACAAACAAGGTTATGAGATCATTATGTCATCTAATGTCTGAGAATTCCCTGATTTTTAATGAAATTTGATAGTGATGGTCTACATTAAAGACAAACTCGACACCACATCACTTAATTCTCTTGCTTTAACATTTTGCCTTAATGTTCAAATTTACATGAACTGACATTTATTGGCACATGGAACTGGCATTTATGCAGCACATTTCATAATAAATAAAATTTTGTATTTGTACTATATTTCCATTTAATTTACAATGTATTTTTGACAATTTCTTCATTAACTGATATTTTTGGTTATTCGATTATGCTTTAGTTCCATTGGGTCAGATAATCAAGACTCTTATTTCATTTTATATTAAATAATTTTATCACAAAGAATAAATAAATGATACTAATGATAATATATGTTTTTTTAATTTTATAATGAAAATCTCTTGGTATTAACAGAGCTATTTGACAATGTTTAGGATTAATAGAATAGGAATTATCAATTTTCAGTTTTTTTTATAGGTTGAAGAGATGAAAAATAAATTCTTTCTTTTAAAAATAAACTAAATAGCTGTTTAAATTCATGTTAAATATTTCAAAACATACTATATTTAATATACTTTACATTATTCTGTTTATAAAAGATAAACTACCAGAGAATACTAATATATAAATTTAAAATTTAGCAATGCACAAGAAATTGTCTAATATTAGAAAAAACTTAAAAATCTTACTTTTAATATATATATATAAAACAAAAACTTATCAGTTGCATATACATTTGTGAGGAACACTATTGTGATATTATTTCATTGTATAGTTCAATAGAATATATAAACACAAATATTTTGAATATTTAGCAGAATGTTTTGTATAACAAAACAAAAAGGGTGTTATTAAAATGCTATAAAAATAAATTGAAATAAAAAAAATTTAATTTAAGAATATCACTTAAAAAATTGCAAATGCTATTACAATTAATAATTTTGCTGTGTGTGTAATTCTATGAAAATATTACTATTATAAAAAAAATAAAATAAAATAAAACAAAAATAAATATTTTTGCCATTAATTCCTGTGCTATGAAATAAAAGAAAAATTTCCACTTGAATTTTAATATTTGCTACTTCAATACAAAATTTTTCACTTATTTAATATTTTAGTAGTCTATACGTGCTGTGCATGATCTGCCACAATCATTCATATTTGATATTTTATCAGAGAATGATTCAAAACAATTGAAACTAGTTCAAAGGAATTTGTAATGTTATTCCCATCAATAATAATGCCTTAGAAGGTTTCAATAAAGTAATCAAACAAGAAAATACATTAAGAGAGTGATTGTCAATATCTCATTTCAAAACTTTAATTTTTGAATATATTAAGCAATGGTCTGAAAATTATAGTAAAATGGTTTAAAGATATTTAAAACATAACCAACTGTAAACATTAGATATTTGGATAAATGCCCACAATTGTTCTAACATGAAAAAACAGATAATATGTATATTGTCATCAAAAACAAATACTATAAATTTCCTACAAAAAAATTGAAAAATTAAGAAATAAAAGTTGATTCATTTGAAACATATGACAAATTTAAATTTAATTCATTCAGGTAGCTATAACAATATTTTTTCCTAATGATGGGCAAGTTTTTGGTTGTACAGTGTGATTGTCTGGTATTTTTCAAAAAATATATCTGCAAACATACACTAGGAATAACTATTAGACTGAAGAAACTTTTTCACATTTCATCTAAAAAAGCAAAATAGTAATTCTTGACATAATAGTATTACCTATCTAACATAAATTAATAATAATTCTTTATATACAATAAATACATGTAATAAAGAATGAAGCCAGGCATCAAATATTAAAACAAAGTTGTAAATAATAAACTCAAGGGACAAATAGTATACCCATGTGGCAATTAACAAATTTAAATAGAAAGTATTAAATCTAAATAACAAATATTAAATTGAAATGATAATTTTTAAAACTAAGTAAAGATATACAAGTGACAAAAAGAAATATTTTATAGCAAATAATTTAAACTCAAACATTGATGATACAGGTCTAGTTTTGTTTATGGCAATAACAAAAGTAGACTTATATCATCAATGTTGTTTAGGACACTCATCTGAAGAAATCTTTAATTCTTATAGAAAAAATTTTTTATATCTTTATTTTAACAACAATCAATAATAATCCAAAAATTTATATTAAAATTATAAACCTATATCCTTCATGATATAATATACAAAATTCAAATATTTATTAGCTTGTATAAATTTATATATATAGGCCTATATATATTTTTCAAAGTATATATGTTTATATGTTATTTGGATATACATGTATATGAACATCTTTACACATGGATATATATATAAGCCAATGAATATATGAACTATATATATATATATAAGCAGTAATAATTACGCAAGAAATATATTTTAATTATTGCATTAACAAATGAATTTTTGGCTAGTAAACTTTTTGCACTATATATAAATATATATGAACTTTATTATACAAAATATATATATATATTTAAAGGACATTTGTTATACCTTGCATATATATTTATACTATTATTGTTTATTACAGTAGAGTATTGTAATAATCATAGAATAACTTCATATATGCTTGCATTGGTGTCATTATTTTCTGATGAAACTACTGTTGTGGTATAATTTTAGAATAAAATCACCATCCAAAACATAGATGAAACATGAAAACTTTCCAAAGGAACTAGTTACCTTCGTGATGTGAATTATGTTGTATATTTTTTTACTTCAAAGGTAAAAATTTAACTCCGACATAGAACTGCAAATCAGCAATATCATTTTGTTAAAAAATTGACTTCAGTTATCGTCAACATTTACACATCTTTTAGAATAAATATTTTTTTTAAATAAAAAACTTTCATTTATATTTTTTAACATATTTATGAGATAAATCAGTAAATCTTATGTCTCAAACGAGTTAAACAATATCTCACAATATCTCACAATATGTAACAGATAGACCTCTTATAGTTCGTTTGGAAAATTGTCACTATCAGTTTATGCTAATTTTATGATGACGGATTTATTTTAAATTTTCATATCTGAAAGTAAAATGGTGAGGATTACCAATCTGAGATGGCTCAAGTCATCGTAAGTGAAATAAGAGGCTATCTTCTCCAGCAACTCTTCAGGCATATCGAGTAGGCATATGCCCGATTTCGACATTTTGGATATATATTTTATGCGTTATGCCTTATGCTCGATTTTATTTTATCAAATAAACTATAAGATTAACTTAAAACATTAAAAAAATTAAAAGGCTGTAACCCAAACAAATTTTCTTCCCCCAAACGGGAAATGTCTTTACTCTCAAAACCACTTCCTTTCAAAATATTATTCTATTAGGAACATGTATCGAGATTAATTTAAGAAATTTTTCGATTGATATTTTAATAATTTTAATCTATAATTTAATAAATTTAATTTTAGTTTTATAATTATAAATAATTATAAAGTAAATGAAATAATTTCATTGAGTTTTATTAAATACAATATAGTAATTATTTCGTTTTCAGCCATTTGCCTGGATACTAGAAACTGCTTGAACTATCGATGCTACTAGAAATCGCTTGTACTATCGATATCTTGTATTGCATATTGCTATATATTATACTCTGTATTACATACTGAATAAACTGCGTTCCTCTTAAATAAGTTTATATCAATTATTGCAAACAAAACGTAAATATTCTCTTATTAATTAGGAATATTTAATATATCATATAAACAAATGCAGAGTAAGTTAATGAAATATTCTCATACACTCATATAAAATATTTTTAAAAGCGTATAAATAGAAAAACCATTCGAGTTCATTATATTTTTGAAAAAGAAGAGATTTTTATTGATTATTCATATTGAAAACTTCAAAAAATGAATATAAATAAAATAAATTTATTTGATCGTTATTTACGCTATAAATATTTGATAAAGCGCGATATCTAAAAATTAAAAATCATTGATCGTGATTACTAAATTGCCAGAATAAAATGTATAAACTGCAATAATTATCGATGTATTCACGTTTATTTTAGAGATTTCTTTTATAAATGTCACTTGAGATTTCGTAGCGAAATTATAATGAAAATTAATATTTCACTAATAAAAATTTTCCTATTAACGAATTTAAACATATTAATTTGCCGATATTGATTTACAGACAGATTTAGGGAAGCACAAACACTACAAAAAAATCTTCCCCAGGTGAGGCTCGAACTCACAACCCCGGCATAACTCACTAGTACTGCACTATAAGTACCGTGCGCTAACCAATTGCGCCACTGGGGATGGGGAAGTTTTCCTATTCATTCAGTTAATCTACTTACTTATCGAAATCAATAGACCGCTTTAACAATCGGTTCCGATAACGAATGACGTTTCTTATCACGAGACTTGTTTAAGTTACGAACACCACATAATTTTATCGCCGTAAAACTGATTAAATTTTTACTAAATTCCAAATTAATTATGTTAAGCATAGATTAGATTGATAAGCAAGAATTTTGATATAGAAATTTGGCCGAATATAACAAGCAAAAGCTTTTTACGCTTCTCGTTTTGGATACTCTTTTTATATTTATTTATTTTTCATGGCAGGTCAGTTGATTACTGCGTTAAACATAGACTATCGATCACAAACCTAGTTTTCTTTTTTTTTTAGACTAAATTTCGTGCGTGTGGTGAATGTATTAGCCGATATAAATTTTGTTTCTGGTAACAACGATTTAAAGTATAATTAAAAATGATCATGATGATATGGCAACATAAAAACGCCAAATCTGTAAAATTTAATCTGCGATCATTATGAAAATAAAGTTATCAATATTAAAAGTAAATAAAATTTGCTACATTTTAGCTAAATAAAATTTTCAATTATTTTTTCGCTGTTTGACTATTAGATGCTTCGATTTATCATAATTCTATTTTATCTTGGAAGATGGCGCTGCATTATCCCTCTTATTTTTTATTTTATTTTTTTTTTTAAATGGCTCCTTTAAACAGGTCACGGAATATAAAGTTCCGAACTGTCTTTAATTTTTCGAAAAATATCAGCATAAATTTAATAAAATTTTCGGTTTATTATTACTCTACAGTTTATATCTGAAATGTTTAAAAAAATCGAATATTTATAGAACTATAAAGCAAGTACGGTTATAAGCATTAAACCTGAATACGCCCTCTTTATACTAAAGCATAAAAATTTTTAGCATGCGACAGAAAAGCTGAAGTACTTAAGATACTCTTCTTCTGTTTTATATCTCAAAATGCATCTGCATGAAAACAATTCATAAATTCTCGATACGTTTATTAATGGAGTCTGATAAAAAGCTAAAAGAATGGCTTTGGTCACAAGGAGATTGTTATTATCCTCCGAATTCCTACAAACTGGTTTTAATGAAGCGAAAAACTAGTCGGGAACATTCGGTTTTTTTACGAAAAAAGAAAAAATTTGTATATGTAACTTACTGCGAGTCTAAACTTGCACGGGTATTACAGTAATTATAATTATCGCTTTAACTCATTATTAGTATAACATTTTTTAATTGCCGGGAAAGTACTTTCGAAGAGAGCACTGTGATTAATAACCTCTCGGATAATGAGGAATCATTTTTCACGTGAAGGTCCTATCTCGACTCCAAGAAACTCGTTAACATAAAACACTGCTGACCTTTTTTTTAAGAAGATGCAGGGTTGTAAAACGATATCTAAAAGTAGTTAGTAGGTATTATATATTGTTATCCGATTTCTTTAGCAGGAATTATTACTACTTTTAAAGATCAACGTCCTGAAGTTTTAAAATGGAGGAGGATTTTAAAATCTCGTTTTCAAAAATCATCAGGCGAAACCTTATGATTTCCGGTATACCATCGGGTACCGAGTGTTTTACGGTGAAGAGTACGTTGACTTTATATATCATGCCAAGGGTCGTTGGCATATCTGCACCCAGCCACCTTAATGGCAGACACAGTTAGTTCCGCGTTGTCACGAATTGTCGCGTTGCGTTATAACTGCGCAAGTTCTATAATGGAAACCGAACATTTCCTATGAATCGTAACTTATCGATTACACCCCCCTTAAAGAGAAATGAAACTATCCCTTATTTTTACGTTTACGCAACTATATCTGTTAATGCACCACTGCAAAAAAATTAAGGTTAAACGTTTTAAATCGTATAAAAATGATTGCTATTATTATTATTATTATTACGTGACGTTCTTGGCATTTTAATAATAATAATCTAATCTCAATAATTTTAAAAATCGATTTTAATAATAAGTGATCTAGATTTCTAAGAATTTAATTAATTTTATTTAAAGGAAATAATTAAGCTACTAGATTAAAAAAAAAAAAAAAAAAATGCATCGATGGATTTTACTTGGCTTTAAAATTTTTGATTCGTTTGAGGGAAAGAAAATAAAAATTCAGTTTTGATAAATCTCTTAAACTTACATAAATGCATATTTTTAAATATTATTTTCGATATGTGTATTTTTTATATACTTCGTCGTATTTAACAATAGAATAAAAACATGGCTGATTTATCGTGTAATTTATTTACGCATCATAATCGCAGTTGGAAGATTTTTTTTTTTTCTCTTCTTCTTCTTCTTCTTTTATTATTGCGCTAGTTTATTCTTCTGAATAATTTTGTCATATGCAGTCGTTAAATAAATTTATCTCATTTTGTTTTAGATAAGAATCAAATTTATTTCGAGTATATTTTTCTACCGGAATATCGAAGTAAATCACAAGATCGGAAAAAAAAATATTATTATTATTTTTTTTGTTTTTTTTTTATTACTTTAAATCGTTCTTTTCGAAGTAAAAGGAAATGGTGGTGTCTTCCATAAAGTTAATTAACCGAGGATTGTGTTTGATAATCTTCATAAATAGTAAAGCCAGTTAAGTTTACAATGCATGCTGTAGGTCACGTATATCAGCTGAGGTCGTTCCATATTTAGATATGATATTATTCTTTCGCGTTAAAATCGTCCTAAGTAAGCGAACTGTATAAAAGTTCTTAATATGCTCGATGGTGCATTATATCGAGTATGTAAAATTATTAATAATCGTATAAAATGTAACAGTTTAGATTGAGTTATACACACATTCGGAACTTTATTTATTCGTTCGAAAATAACAGAATTGAAACAAATGAATTAACACGAGTGAAAATATACGTGTAATTATAAACATAACTTGTGTATTTTTCGAGCGTTTGGTGTCTACACACATCGATTGTCTTTTTTTCTAAACACATCACTTGTAAATTACTTGTGTCTAGCTGTATATGCCGTGTTTTTCTACGCTAGTGTTTACGCACGTCTGCTGTATTTTTCTAAACACAACGCTTTTGTAAATTACGTGTGTTTGTGTTTGTATTAGTTGTTTCCTGTATACATCACTTATATTTTAGTGTGAGCGCATAAATTGTCTATACGATGATTCACAAACAATCTGCATACGTAATTTATTTACATCATAAGAAGAAGTTTATAGATGTGAGTAATTAAGCTTTTCCGAAAACAGAAAATAAAAAGAAACGGTCGTTAAGCGCATAGCGACTAAACTCACCAACTGAACTCGTTAGAAACAATATTTTATATACAGTACTAGTGTTGTGTTTTTCGCATCTGCGCAAGCGCCAGTTAGGTGGCGCTATAAGCAAATCTCCTGCCAGGTGTTTAGTGGCGTGGCGTTGTTGACACTTGCCACTTAAGTGAGCAAAAGTAGTGTAACTATCGTCTGCACATCTCCACACGTAAGAGTCGATAGGAGGATTCGTACAGCCGATCTGTGCCTGCTATCTGTAAACAACTTTGCATTTTCAAATATAGGAATATATGTGTGTGTGTGCGCGATCTGTGCACGTATCTAAGACTGTATGATGTAACTAGGTGAGTACTATGACTCATTTTACGATTCGATTATCGGAATGACATTTAAACTTATTCTAAAATTATATATGTCTTAACATTAGAATGCAGAAATGTTAAGTTATCCTTCAGATGAATGATTGCAAACCTTGTAATTTTTACGTTAATTTATATTTTAAACAATAGATATGTGTTTTTTTTTTTTTTGTATGAGTGTGTGTTTCTTGTTGTATCGCACACTACGTGTTGTGTCTCTTGTGTATTTCGAAACGTTCTCGTGTTTAAAATCTTACGTGTATATTTCAGAACAATACAGTAAACGGTAAAATTACAAAAGCGCGCTACTGTTTTCGATGTGTTTCGGCGATGATAAAAGAAAATTTATTGTCTTCGGAGTTAACTTTATCTTTAAAATCAGCGTTAACGGTTATTGTCTAACAAAAAACAATAAACCGGCGAAATTCGAGTAAGTTCTCTTTACTCACATTTCGTGCGCTGAGATAACCTTGAAATTATCTTCTCTTTTGTGAAAAATGGTCCGGCAAATTTCGAAATTTATGTTGATCGACGACCGTAAAATGAACGTTTTCAACATGAAACACTGCACTCTTTTGCATGGTTCGAAATGCTTGGATGCAAACGAAGTTATGCGGAAGGTTTGTTGCTTCGTCCGGAGCAAATCTTTCATCAGTAGAAAATCTGCTTAACGCGAAAGTGCAGTCAGTTTACTCTCGTAACGTAAATTAAGCTTTTAAAAATATTTCAAGCAGTTTTCCAACTTTCTTATCGTTTTTAAAACATCAATAAGACCGACTAGAGAGAAAGGGGGACTCGCAATGACCCACTAAACCCTTGTTCAAATACGTGGAAAGTAATTCAGAGCGGGTTGAATAAAGACATCTTGATAAACCTGTTCGACTTTTTTGTTTTTTTTTTTATCGCTTAAAATTCGCGATAAAAAAAAAAGAAAAATATATCTTGTACGTTAAAAGATATCCATCTGTTTTGCAAAAAGGAGAACGGGAATAAAAATTTATCGTGTATTATTAAACAAATTAATGTGTAGGAAGTGAATAAATTACGACCGTTTGCTTCTTTATATTGTTATATCATCGTTCTCGGTAACGTTGATATGATTAATAAATGAATAAGAAACCGTTTCTTGTAAGTTAACAAAGGTTCAAAGTTTTTTTTTTTTGATGTCTCAGTAGCCATATTTATATATTATTATCGAGAAACAAAGGTTGTCGTCTTTATACGTGTGTTGCTACAGCAGTAATAAAAAGCTCAAGGTAGTGGAATAGTATAAATATTAAAACGTGAAACACAGATATAAATATGGCTTATTTCTGTTGAATTTTACAATTTTATTACTTTAATTTTCCTGCTGTTTTTTTTATTTTTATGTTCTTCTGGCAGATGCGTTAAACTGAGGTTTTTAAAGCTCTCCTCGACAATTAAATTACCTTTGATATTCTGCATCAAGGTCGTCTCTAACCTTTGATTGATTGGAGCGATACGTAACTCAAAACTTTCAGAACGATATTTTGAATGATTCGTTACGTCTTTAAATATAAATTATCCGAAGTTACAGGAAATTGCAGAACACACACGCTTATGTATTGCACTTACAAGCGAAACACGTCAGTGAGGATAAAGTACGTGTTCTGTTTCTGCTTAGATACCGATAATATTTCTTTTAATTTATTTTCGAAACTCGGAATCTTTTTAATTAACGGTTTAAAGTAACACAATAAAGAGTTGAACAATCAATAAATGCATTTCTCTCATTGCGTAACAAGTCGATTCAGTCGGTTTATAATTGTATTCGTAAGTGGCTTTGTGTAAAGAATTGTGACATCACACTTTACGTCACACCGATAACTCTCTCTTGTGTGTATGTGTGTTACCTATCTATGCAGTTTAGATCTATATAGATGAAGATATCGATTACTAAAAGAGATTTTTGCTAACATGAATTAATTATAACAATGTAAACTCATGTATGACGACTATACAAATTAACGTGTACAGTGTATAGAAAAAGTTAGAGATGCAGAAGAAACCTACAGATAATATTGTTAAAGTTGTACATAATTATGTATATTAATAATTTAGAGGCTCATAAAACAGATTCAGTAATGGTAACTCTGGAAGAAACCTATAGATAATACTGTTACGTCACACCGATAACTCTCTTGTGTGTGTGTATTACCTATCTATGCAGTTTAGACCTATATAGATGAAGATATCGATTACTGAAAGAGATTTTTACTAAAATAAATTAATTATAACAATGTAAACTCGTGTATGACGACTGTATCAAAATAATTATATTTTAATCGCGTCTTAATTTTCGCAATATTTTTAATGGAACCACTTAGTCAAATTGCGAAGAAACTCGCGAATTATGTCGAATTTAGGAATGTAGGAAATATATATATATATTTAAAATAATTAGGTCAGTGAAATTATCTAAATCGAAATTTTACATACTTCTTTACGGAGAATATCCATTATTATTATTATTATTTTATAGTTCTGTGTACAGTAATATATTTTTGATGGCTTTTGTGCTTTACAGAATGTTTTTAATTATTACTATATACATTTTTTCCTCTTTCTGTCATCATTAAAACAGAATTCTATTCTTTCGACCGAAAAACTTCACTTAACGCGAGTAATAAATGGCACTGGTGCAGGAGTTTCTCAAAAGATTTTCGAGTAATAAAAAATTATTAAAAGAGTTTAATGATTTCTGATCTACTGTATAATGAAAAATACATTAAATGGGACAGAAGACAACCCGTTTCGTGCAAACACCACTCAAACACACACACACACACACACACACTCTATTGATTGCAAATACTTCCCAGAATACAGCGTCGAAAAGGAGGACATTTTTGATTGAGAGCTTAAAAAACAAAAAAATCGTAAAAATAATAAAAGTAGAATATAAGAGATAAAGCTGATATAGATTATTATACGTAAGAAGTCTTTTCTATGCATTTAAATGCAGACAACTGTCGTTAAATTTTGTTGCGCTGTTTCCATTTATCTACCAAACCTTCTGTCGTATACAGTATATACATCTATATGTAAAACTGTTCACAGCTTTTATCGAAAGGCAGCTGATAAAATAATATCGTTATAGAGAACACACTCGAAGAAAACTATTGATAACGCCGTTACAGTTGTACATAATTATGTAATATAAACAATTTGGAGAAGCAAAAAAAATAGATTCGGTAATGGTTAATTCTGGAAGAAACCTGTAGATAATACTGTTGCAGTTATACATAATTATGTATAAAAAAAGTTAGAGATGCAGAGAGCAAACTCAGTAATGGTAACTCTAGAAGAAACCTACAGATGATATTGTTAGAGTTGTACATAATTACGTATATAGACAATTTAGTGGCGCATAAAACATATTCAATAATGGTAACTCTCCAAGAAACTTAGATAATATTGCTGCAGCTGTATATAATTATGTATATAAATAATTTAGAGATGAAAAAAACTGATTCCGTAGTAGTTAACTCTGGAAGAAACCTACAGATAATACTGTTACAGTTATACAAAATTATGTTTATAAACAATTTAGAGATTCACAAAATAGATTCAGCAATGGTAACTGTGAAGAAACCTACAGATAATACTGTTACCGTGTACATAATTAAGCATATTAACAATTTAGAGAGTAAGAAAATAAATTCAGCAAAGGTAACTCTGGAAGAAACTTACAGATTTGTACAGTTACACTTGTACAAAATTATGTATATAAAAAATTCAGAGGTTCACAAAATAGATTCAGTAATGGTAACTGTGAAGAAATCTATAAATAATACTGTTACAGTTATACATAATTATGTATATAAAAAAAAGTTACAGGCGCAAACTCGGTAGTGGTTACAGTAGAATCCAAAAATAATTGCTTTTTTTTTCTTTTATAAATCAAGCCGAGATATTCGAGGTGTCACCATTAAAGTCTAGATTATCCGGTCGGGTTATTTCTTTGGAGTCTTTAATGGTTGGTCGAACGGCATGGACGTGTGCCACGTGCGTTGCTAAGCGACCGTCTTGCTCTGCTTGTTGCATCAGTAGTTTAAAGCCACCAATGATAAAGTTCGCAGAATCGTCCTTCCAGGTACGATACTATATATGTAAGCCCTCTTTATTGTTAGCAGTTTACGCTATTTGTTTATGACGCCCGTGCCGATTTTTACTGCTCTGTGTCAAGTACATTATACGTATCGATTGTGATAAAAATTCAATTTTTTTTTTCTTTTATATACACTCCAATAATAAAAAAAAACAATAATAATAATAAAAACACAGAGAGGAAGGAAGAGGAAGAAGAATAAAGAACGGAATAAAAATGGAAAAAAGTTATTCGCTGGAAAAAATTACATATATTACTTTTATCAACAACGTTTGTTACATGTTTGTTATCAAAGGAGAAGAATTTTAATTGAATTATGCATAAAAAAAATTTTTAATATATATTTTGTTAGTTTAAACTCATGCATGGATGGAAAACTGTTATTACTCATGAAAAAATGAAGTTTTTTTTTTTTTTTGCTAAAGATTGTTCTTTAAAATTTGAACTTCTCGTCATCCATGCAACCTTAAGCTGCTTTACCAAAAATAGATTATGTTGAAGCATTTCTTATTAATTGATTTTGCCAAACAAAAACAATAATTTGATGGCCATTTTTTTTGTTTTAATTATTTTCAATGCTATATATTATTGATTGTTGCATGGTAACTGTTAAACGTTCGATGTATAAATATATTTCTTCCGTTTGCGTAACGATAA
This sequence comes from Androctonus mauritanicus, assembly GCA_011317285.2. Classification (NCBI taxonomy): domain Eukaryota; kingdom Metazoa; phylum Arthropoda; class Arachnida; order Scorpiones; family Buthidae; genus Androctonus; species Androctonus mauritanicus. Next base: position 205,566 of record WUQG02000009.1, on the reverse strand, counting down.
AACTTAAAAATGAAACGATAAAAAACGTGTTATCTGAATTATCTATAGTTTTTTTCCCCCTATATAATTAAGCTACAGATACGCTCGATAATTCTTATTTTTGGAGATTTCCGTTGCAGATGTGTTTGCGATCATATATATGAATTGTGTGGTTGAGATAGTTTAGCTGTTTCTGTGGACCACTGACACATCTCCAAGCTATGGATCACCACTAAAAATATGCATTAATAAGAGGAAGTCTGGTTACTGTATAGACTTCTTTAAAGGATTATAACGCTCTTAATGACTTTCCGCATATTAACTCCGCACAAAAGAAATCATAAAAAGGTAATCAAAAATCTCTCTCTCTCTCTTGCTCTCTTTTTTTTTATTTTTTCTTTTTTGGTTCCTGATTTAGAGTGCAGTCTACGACGTAATTATTTTTAGTTTTATCGCCCAAACTCGAATTATTTATAAAAATATTCAGCAATTTTATCGAGATAAATTGACGTAGGAGCGCTTGAAGGGCAGCTTCAGGCATTCAGATAAGACGTTTGTGTCTTAATGATTTGTTTCCTTAATTAATTGGCGGAGTAATAACTTTTACGCTACATATAACCCGCAGTCAAAAATGGTTCTCGTTGCCGAATTTATTCGATTGTTCGAAAGGAATCTCCTCTGTTTGTGTGTATGTGTGTGTATGAAAATAATTAAAGAGAGAAAAATACAGCAATTTTCCGGGAGCATGCCAGCGATGCCATTTTATCATTTTTAATTAAGACGGCGATATTAAAAAAAAACACCGTTTCCATTTTCTCTACTTCCGAGTTGTGTGTCGTATTTATGTTACCGGAAGTGTGACGTTCGCTGCTGTCACCAAGGTAACAATAACACACCCAGCCCTGGCCTAGACATTGAGTTCTATCGACCCGAAACGTCGAGATGACCAAGTTAAAAATCAGCTAATGTAACTGCATCATTTTTCAAGTGCAGTCGTACTTTAATGGAAGAGCTTTTAATTCGATTATCAAATTTTTTTTTACTAGCATCTGCGTCGTCCCAACTTGCAAATTATTCTAATCATGTAGTAGTAGTAATAGTAGTAGTTAAACGTGTTGACTCTGTAAACACCGTTTTAATGGCGTAAAGGTGAAGTTTTATTATATTTATAAACCCCGCCTAATCTAGATAAACTTGGACGAGTTCCGTCAGCGAAATTTAAGCTGTTACTCTATAAAATTCTATAGAACGTAACTCGACTGGATCGGTGTTACATGCCCTCGACGAAGGCGGATTAACCTTGAAACTCGATAAAATGGCTGTCAGAATTCATAATCAATTCTGTGGCAGTAACTCGATAGTTTTATTTTTATACACTCGGCGTTACTTTATAATTATGAAACGTCCATTTTTGCTAAGAATAATCCACGCTAGAAGTAAAGCCGACTTACAGGAGTCAAACGTGTTTCTTTCGCTTTTCATTCGACTTTAGAAAGTTTCCTATGGTTCTAAACGACACTGTCCTATTTTAAACACGTTAAGAATTAAAATGACTGAGAGTAAATTCAATCCTTGACCGAATTTTCTGCATCTTAACAAGTCGAAATTTCCTTGACCGTCGTTAACTTCCCAAGTAAGTATGCAGTCTTTACATTCAGACTCGACAATGAAAGTGGGGGGATAAAAAGAACATTATAAACAGCTATTTCCACTCTTCCTTAATGACAGAATTATTACCAGTAACGTCTATTATAATATTTCTAATAATAAACAAGTAATCATGCGAAAACGATGGTTATCCACACGCGCATAACTAGACGAATGAATCGAGTCTCATCCCATTTGCATTATAGTCAACCGAATGGCGAATTTATCCTCTTTCTCAGTTTCCAAGAATGATTAAAACCCATAAATTTCCATACATTTTAACGTATATCATTATTAGAGAAGTTTACTAGCAACCGAGAACGTTTGTATCACATGCCACTTTAATGTCGCTCTACCTCAGTCGAAATTTCGTACAGTTTTGCCGAATTACAAGAATATTTATTATAAGGAAGGAATAATCTCGATTTATTCGATATATTTTTAATGTTAATCGCCGTGTTAGACAGCTTTTGTTTGGAAAATTATTATAGTAACTCGATTCAACTACATAACTCTTAAGAGAGGAGTATCATTAGAACTTTAACGATTGTAGCAGAAGAGGGTTTTATTCGAGGATATAAAAGATGTCCATTCTTTCCTCCCTCGTAGATTATACTGTAGTAAAATATATATATACTTATTTACATTATGCAAGTTTATTATAAGGACACGACCCGCTAAAGGATTCCTGATTGCCTTTAACGTAGCAGAATCTTTTCCTGGAATTTTTACTTAGTTAAAGAAGAACGACTAGAGTAGAAGTAAAAAAACAAATAAAAATATTTCAGGTATGTCGTTTAAACGTTCGGATTTCATAACCCGGATTTTACCTGCAGGGAATTTTTTTTATTATTAATATTTAGGCCCCACAATGAAGAAATTATTCTAGATGTTTATGGGAGTAACTGAGAGTTCTTTATTGTGGATCTAGCAAATATTTGGTCACTGTGCAAATTTGAATATGCAAATAAACGTTTTAAAAACGTAAGAAGTAAACAAATTATACAGTTAGCTTTATTTATATATCCAACCTACAGCAGTTCAAGTACGAACGTTGCGAATTTTGTATAAGCAGATCCGGATGTTGTCAAAAAAAAAAAAAAAAAATGCTGAATTTATGTGTCCAGAAACCGGAACCAACACCCGTTATGAACTAGTTCAGTAGAATTTTACAATTTTAATTAAAACAACAACACAAAAACAAATCAATAAGACAAATATACTGCGAACATCATTCATTCCTTGTCTGATAATTGTACTTGATACGTTTCCGCATCTGATGACTTTTTCTATTGTATGGCTTCTTTAATGCTTAACTTGTCAAAAACACGTTTATCGTATTAATCATATCTGGTGACGTCAAAGGAAAGTTTTTTTTTCTACTTTGACGTCTTTACCGTACTTTACTTTAAACGAGGAAGAACATTAATTATAACTACTACTACTAGTAGCGATATCGTGTTTAATTATTAACCTACCTCTTGTTTACTCGCGACTGATGGAATATTCGAACTTTACGACACGTTTAAAAATACTGTAAAGGTCTTATTAAAACAATCGAAAAGCATAAAAATTTCACCAAAACTGCCAATTTATAAAGGACATTTAGCAAACAATAGCTAGAAAGAATAGAGCCATTACGAAATTCCTCCGAGAGACGATTGTTTATTCAGCTTTGCTAATGATTGCTAATTACCACGTTCGGTTTAGAAAGCGTCGTAATTTACATTTTGGCATTTACAGGATGTAAATTCTCGGAAAAACTGAACGTGTAATTCACTTATTAGTCCGTTGTCACATTTATTATTTTTATAAATACATCCTCCCATTGATAATCGCCGAAAATGTTTACACGAGCGTACTAGATGGTGATGCGTAAAGTGTGAATAAAGAAAGTTGTTTTAATATATACAAGATGAAATTTTGTGTACTGATGGAGGGCATGGAAACAATCGAAAATGTCTAATGAACGTATGGTCTAAATCGCATCGTTTTCGAGTTATAACTCTTTAAAGCTAGTCAATCACCATCGAGTACACAAAGCGTCACGACGCCGTCGCGTTGCCACGACGCATCGCTTATCTTCTTACTATCGCATTACAAAGTTTGCTCTCCTCAGCTTCTGCTAGCGTACTGCCTTTCTCAATTGAGTTAGTCTGGATAATAAAGATGCTAGCGCATCCAGTTTCTAATTTAAAAATCTGGGTTCGAATTTTGATTATGTAGCACAATGATATTTGTTTTTATTTTCGTCCTCTTTCTGAGTTTATCACTTTCATTGCGGTTTATTTCTTGCGATTGCAAAAACGCTAGAGATAAAAGAACTAATAACAATAACAATAACAATAATAAAAATAATAATTAAGTGAATTAATTAATTAAGCAGCACATAAAAAGGAAAAAAATAAAAAATAATGACTAATGAAATAAAAGAAAGAGTCCGGTATGGATGAAACGTTTAATCTACATTACAAATTTTACAAGACAATTAAATTTTAATTTTGTCGACTCAGTTTATCGAATTCTTTTTCGAAAAATAATTAGCTTTTCATTATAGTTTTTGTAAGTCGATTAAGATGTAACGTAATAAGAGGACGAGCAACATAATGCGATGCGTCGTGGCAACGTGATGCGTCGTGACGCTTTGTATTTCCGATGGTGATTGGCTAGATTTAAAGGGTCATAACTCGAAATTGGTGTGATTTAGATAAGGCAATTAAACCTTAACTTTGTCGATTCAGTTTTTCGAATTCTTTTTTGAAAAGCAATTAGCTTTTTATTACAGCTTTTGTAAGTCAATTAGGAGTATGTTCGTTTCTATAACCCTACTATTCAATTAGGAGACAACAGTAAGAAAGCGAGCGACGCAATGCAATGGTTGTGGCAATGCAACATAATTGTGACGCTTTGTGTACTCGATGGTCATTGACTAGTTTTAAAGGGTCATAACTCGAAAATGGTGCAATTTAGACTATATATTCATTAAATGTTTTCAACTTGTTTTGATGCCCTCTATAAGTACATGAAATTTTATGACAAATTTTTCTTCACCCTGTGTTTCAAATTATTTTTGCTGTTATATTTGGTTATTGTTATTTGGTTTTGGTTATTTTGTTATACTTAAGAATTTTCAAATACATTTTCTATGCTTTATTCTCACACTATATATTATAAACATTTCTGATATACAATACTTATAAAGACATTTATCGGAACTTCTTTTAAATTTTCTCCCATTTTCATAGTCAGTTCTGATATTTTAAAGGTGTGAATCAAATATTTGGGAATAAACAACCATCTACTTACTAAGTATAATGTTATAAGAGTTTAACTTACAATAATTCTATTTATGATTGCTCTCCAATTAAATTATTGTTGGCCATATTCTGAAACATTTTCTATTGTTTGACATCAATTATCATCACGATAATTATAACTGAAAGCAACTTTGACTATAACTAAATTATCAGATTAATCAATCAATCTGCTATTTTAAAAATTGTGTCAAACTGAATAATTGCATGAAAAGCCAATCAATCTTATCTCTGATGATTTAATCTAAGCAAAATTTAATAAAACTCCTTGTTCCTTTTAGCTTCAAAAACTATTAATTTGAATAACAGTATAAGTTTAATGATATTTTCTTCCAATTTTATATGAAATGGCTTAAATAAGCAGATTTTTAGAATATTGAATTTATATAACAACAATCAATATTTATTAAATAAGCATATCCAGAAGCAATTTTGAGCATAATTGCCCCCTTTCGGTGTACTACATAAAATAAAGAAAAATATCAAATTCTGATTTTAAATCTGAATATGTCCACAATATGTTATAAATCACAAGTTCTTAAACTGTGGTCTGCGAACCCTGGGGGTCCGCGTAGCCATTACCGGGAGGTCCACAAAATTATAAAAAATGGTTGCAAACAGTTCAAGAAGACAATGAAAAGGCAAGAAGCCCAGAGCAATAAAAAAATATATTTTTAAGACAATAAATAAAACATGAACCTATTATTATTATGTTCTGTGATTTTTATATAATTTTTG
>WUQG02000009.1:184166-197560 GCA_011317285.2 Androctonus mauritanicus | reverse complement strand
GCCTATGGTCCTCTACTAATGTACCAAGTTTGAACAAAATCGGTGATGACAACGTCTGGCCCTCTCCTTGTAAGATAAGGTAGATGATACTCTAAAGAAAAACTAAGATAATTCTTCAGTCTCAAAATAAAAAATGTGCATTACTCAAGTTATGAACATGAAATTTTATTTTCAAATTCATATTGTTTAAAATTATTAGAGTTTTTGAAATTTCATGAAATTTGATAATAAAATTTCAGAAACTATTCAATAATTTTAAAAATAATAGCAGAACATTCTAGTAACTAATATAATGTAAAATTACACAGTCATAACAAATTATAAATATAACAAATTACAACAGATTACACCAAAAATTTCTCACTTTATAATTAGATAATTTCTTATAGTGAAAATTTCTTATTTCACAGATTTGAACTTTTTGTTCAAATCTGTGAAATAAGAAATTTCTAATTGGTTAAATTGTGAAATATATTACAAAACACAATATATAAAGTTATTTCAGTACTTACTTCTGTTTCAATCTCTCTACCATCTTCAGAATTACATATTTTAATCAACATTTTGGTAGGAACATTTCACTTAAAAAAATTAATACATTAAACATGTATGATAGAGTAAGATTTTCAGTCAATTATGACCTCATCAGCTGTATAAAGTTATTATATGAACTTAGAATGCAATGTATAAAGATCTTACGAATAGAAAATTTGATAAGATAGAACATCAATGAGTTCCATCTGGCCATTAAGTTTCAAAAATATTTCTAATTCTAATGATATTACATGTGGATTATAAATTGGAAAAAATTACATATGGGTGATTTTATCAATTAAGATTTTTTCAGATGTTAATTACATTTATTTATTTTTAATCAGTCCAGTACATTCAAATCATAAAAGAAGGAAATTTAAAAAGAATATAGACAATCTTTAAAAATGCAAATATGTAAGCCCAGATTTAGCGCACAATTTTTTTAAGGATTGTCTATATATTTTTTAAATTACCCTCTTTTACAATGTGAATACACTGGACTGATTAAAAAAAAACATAATTAACATGATAAAATCATTTATTAATAATTTTTTCCTATTTATAATCCATATCTAGGATAATCATTAGAATTAGAAATATTTTTGTAATTTGAACCGGTCATGGAAATTAATTGATGTTCTATCCAATTGAATTTTCTATTTGTAAGATCTCTATATATTGCATTTTAAGTTCATATAATAAATTTATACAGCTGATGAGGTCATAATTGACTGAAAACATTACTGTATCATAAATGTTTAATGTGATAATTTTTTTTAAGTGAAATATTTCTACTGAAGTGTTGATTAGAATAATATATGTTTCAGTACTTTTTGGAAACAAAAAACAATAGTATTTGAGTTATGAACAATTCAAATTATGAACAAAACTTACATACAAATTATGTTTGTAATTCAAGGAATGCATGTATATTCTAAATATGCAAATATTGATGAAAATTTTTTAGAATCTCTTTCAAGATAAAAATATAATGATAGCTTATAGAAAAAAATTTCATAGCTTATAGTAATCACATATTGGAGTGATTAGCATACATAAATATATTATTTTTATGGAGAGATGATATAAACTACAGGCTTACAAATTTATAAAATTTTTTGTATTAATTTCATTTTTTCTTTATTTAATATGTTTAATCATAAAATATCAAATTTAGAAAAATTATCTAAAAATTTATAATTTTTTGTATATTCTAATTATAATTTTAAACAACGTTTAAAAATTTTATTATTGTTACTTTTCTATATTCTTCTAATAAAAAGATTATATAAAATATATAGTAATATATAGGGAGGGATTTTTAAATCAATGTTTTTAATTATTATTATATTAATAAATATTAATAATCACTAAGAGCAGGAATGACATATCTATGTCACTCAAATATGAAATAATACAACAGGTACTTATTTTTTGGATTCATTGCTGTTTTTAAAACATTTTAAAAGTTAATAACTGATATAATCATATGTTTTTTTCTCTTGCTGTATTTATGAACATTCTCATTACAGATAATTGCTATATTAATTGGGAATTATTGTATATTTCTCAAGAATTCACACAAGTTGAATTTATATAAATTATTATATAATCCATAAAATGGCATTTTCTGCAGTAACATTCAAGAAAACAATACTTTATTATTTAGAAATGTTTTTGGTACTCATACCATCATCATCTAAACTATAGGGAAATATTTATAAAAACGGAACAAAAATATTTATAGATATTTTCTTATAGTTTATGTTTAGCTGATGATGATACTGAGTACTAAAAACATTTCTAAATAATAAAGTTGTTTTCTTGAATGTTACTGTAGAAAATGCTGTTTTATGGACTATATTTATTTAATAATCAATGAATGTAGTAATATAAATAGTTTTTATTATATAATCATTATGGTAAAATTAAGAGAGTATTATATGCTGTATATATGAACTACTACATAACAGAATATCCCTAACAGCTGTTATAATACAGTGTTTATGCATAATTTGCATCATATTATGATATATAACAACTTTTCTATTAATGATAGCATTAAATACTATTATAATAAAGCTATAACATTGTTAAAAATTATAATATTTAAAATGGAAAATATTGTTTTAATATTTTATTATTATTATTATTATTATTATTATTATTATTTACATTATTTTACTTATTTTTTGGAAAATTGTGTAAGTCTGAAACTGTCTGTATTAATATTGAAAAAATAAGTAATTGTTTTCATAATGATTTAAAATTTCAACAATGAATTATATTTTATTTTTTAACTTTTCTAAATTATTTTTGAAAAAATACAATAATTGACAAATATACTGGTAACTATATTTTTATAATCAACTTTGTTCATTAATTTGCTTTAAAAGCATAGCAGTTATTTTAATGAATAGCAAACTGTATTTAATATAATATGCATCATATAATTTCTTATATTTACATACTTTAAAACACCACATATAAATATTAAACTAAAAAAAAATTTAATAATTCCCTGAATGTTTTTTAAATTATAACAATAGGATAGCAGAAAAATAATTTATATAACTATTAATAGGTTACATTTAATAAAGTTTAACAATTGGTTAAAACATAAAGCACCATACAGCAGTACAAACAACAACTTTTATTCTTGACAAATGTTTTCAACAGCAAGCGCCTTCATCATCAGGCTTAGAACCACAGGCTAAAAGAATGATGATGACGGCGCTTGCCATTTAAAACGTTTGTCAAGAATAAAAGTTGTTGTTTTTACTACCATATGGTGCTTTATGTTTTACCAATCGTTATAGATTCTGAAGCAGTTTAAAGTTGCAATGAATAAAGTTTAATATTTAGTGATGAATTTAATGAATTAAAGAAATATACTATGTCTATATTTTTATATAGTTCAGAAAATTTCCATAAAAATTTTATATCAACTAAAAGTTGATAAAAAAAAATAAAAACTTAAATTTAAGAACAAAATATTTAATAGATTCAAATTGTAATAATTATGAAGCATTTAAAATCAAATATTTTTTGTACATGCTGATTGTAACTTAAATTTTGAAAATGTTCTAAAGACTAATATTAAAGTCTTAGTATATTTCATTGTATTTTGACTGAAAATTATCACCTGGACCTATTTAAAATAACTTTTTTAAATAATGAATAAAACTGAAGGATTAAAAAATAAAGATGAAATATATATTATTGTTTAAAAATTAAATTATAATTGAATTATTAAAAAATCTTGAAATGATGTAGAAATGTCAATTTAAAGCAGCAATAGTCAATAATAATAAAATATTTTTTTAATTTACTTATTCAGAAAAGTACATAATTATAAAAAATAAAGTTAAAATATATTAATGCAATTCAGTATACTATCAGACAGTACAAAAGTTAAATTAAAAATCAGTATACTGGTAAATAAAAATACTAAAATATTTAAATTATTTTTGAAATACAGTACAGTCTCAATAGTCTGAATCCTATTCATTTCAAGTTCCATTTAATCTGAGACAATAAGTTAGTATAACCTATTTTTTTTGTTGTGTGAAAACTTAAATTTAATAAAAGTAAACAATAAGCCAAATAAATAATTGGTATATAAGTAAGGTTTTCTTTTAAACTTCTAATGATGAAAGTTATGAAAATTGGTGATATTGAACTTGAGCCAGAATACAGAATATTGGATTTGTAATTAAGATTTTTATTTATAAATAATTCAACAAGCATTTAAAGTGAGTTTGTAAAACAAGATACATACTTGTTATATGTGGTAAGGAAAGTCATAAAAAACTGAAAACATTACTTTACCAGTATTATTAGTAACTACTGTATATTTGTATTCATAATAAATTTTAGTTTTCCTATTTTAAGTGCTTATTAAATTATTTATATTATTTTATGAGCAGCTGCACTTAAAAGTTTAAGATTTTTATTCATTTTTCATAGTGTAATTGGAAAATATGCATTTTATATTTTCAAATTTAGGATAAAGCCTCATCAGTTTACATTATTCTTTATAAGTTAAATTTGCATCTAGACTTAAATAGCTTAAAAATACTGAAGTGGATAATCTAACCATGCTGCTCAGGATAAGATAGTAAAAGTATTATTGTATGTTTCCATTTTCAATAAACTGATATATTCAGCACTAGATTAAGTGCTAAATTTATTAATTTATTGAACTTTTGGACTATGAGCAGTTTTTAGAAAGATATTGCTTCCACTTTTTTTTGAATCAACCCATTGATGCTTATTGATAATGTCATGCCAAACTAAACTAAAACTGATCTCATAATAATACCTTTATACCGGTTTATTTTTGACAGCATGACTAGATCACTCACTATAGTATAGTTAAGCTAAATGCAAATTTGTCTTATAAAGATTAATACAATAATCATGAGGTATTTTATTAAATGCAGAAAGTATAAAATGTATATTAATCAACTCCACTGTGAGACTGAATAAAGATTTTAATCATAAACTTAGTATCTTGTATGTTGGCTCAAATTCATCATCCCCAATGTTTATAATGATGGGAAATCCTTATCATTACAAGCTTTAAGAACAATTTTCTAGCTTTTCAATGCTTATTATCATTATACTTATGACGTAGTCATTTTACCACACATCTTTCAGGAATTTGTCTTCATTTATTAGAACAATATAAAATGGCAGGAAGAGGTAACACTAATTGAATGTTCTGTTTTTAAAATAATAGTATAATTTTGCAGCAAATAAGAACATAAAAAGTTCATTTTTGCTTGTTAAACAAAAAATAATCTTTTTGATTTCTTTATAATATAATAATAATAAATACTATATGTATAATAATCTATTATTAATAAAACAAAAATTTCAAATTTACTTTTATGGATTATTCCACATAATCTGATTTTTTCAGTAATCTAAGGAAACCTCAGTAGTATTCACCCTGAACTATTGAGACTCTATTGTAACTTTGTTTTTATTTTTGCTTCAGTGCTATGTAATTTAATTATGCTAAGGAATATCAAAAGTATTTACAAAACATGAAATTGTGCATGATCTTAAGAATTCATTTAGCAGTTTGACACACAAAATAGTTTAAATAACTTTATTAAAAAAATAAAGCGGAACATTAAAATACAATTTTTAAACATATCAAAATTAAATGAGCATTAAAAATGTTCATTTTTACTTGGAATAAATATTAATAAGAAAATTTTTTAAAGAAAATATTTAAATGAATGTTTAATGTTAATGTTTTATATTTGTATTTGTGTTAATGAAATGATTATGCCGAATATGGCCGGAAATAAAACTTATTCGTTTTTATTGGACCCATAATATTTTTATTTTTTATCATTTCTTGATATTCTCAAACAATAGCATGGGAAAAACAATTATTAAACATGTTAAAGATTTATTAAATACAAAAATTTCCCATTAAAATGTAGTTTAGATATACTTCAGAGAAAATTTGAGTTAAAAATACAAACTTAATTTTTGTTCTTTTTACGAGATTCATATACAAATCTATATTATTTATTTATGAACTAGTTGATAAATTTTAGAATAAAATGACAATTGTTTTAATTTCATACATAACTCAATCAAAATATTCATCTTAAATCTATGGTTTTTTTGCAATTATAAAATTTTCCGAAATCAGTCGATTTTTAATATTTATAGCTTTAGATCAATGATAGACGCTAGTGGTAAACGCGTGACGATAATCTCTAGTTGCTTCCGAGATGGATTTTTATGCCATCGTCATACGATTTAACTTTTGTTGAAATGTGTAAAGGTTAATTTAATCAAGAAATCACAATGCAGCAGACTTTGGCTTGAGCATTGGTTCGTTGTGATAAATTATCAAAAATTTATTCAATGATGTATTTACAGGCAGTATGGTACAAACTGTGAAACATTTTACAAAGTAAGTACAAGCTGAAAAGGCATAATTGAGAAAATGATTGAAACTGGGTGGTAAGATGGAAATGGCGAGTCAAGGTCTTGAAGCAATCTTCAGCATAGCAGATTCTTCCATTATAAACTTGTCATTCTCAAAGCCATGCTTTGTAGTAAGAGTAAGAGTTCTGGCTCTTGAAACATAAGTTTTTCATTTTTTTTTAATTTTTCACTATAACAGACAGGATGATAAAGGAATATATCACATTCCCTTTCACTGTCTCATCCTGTGGTTGCATTGTTTCCAAAGCTAATAAAACTTTCATGAATGCTAGAGTGCCTATTTCAATGGCAACTAAGTTACTAGGATTGGAGTTAGGTAATAATTCTATACTAGCTCCTGCTATGTATAACAGGCAAGAATTTATGCTAGATTTTTTCTGATTTTTTTTTTACATGGAGTGATGATTTTCCCAGAAGAGAAGAAACTAACAAAACTTTTATATTCTTGACATTTAGAATTAATTATACAACCACCACCTTAGTTGTGTTCAAATAAAATCCAATGCATAGTGTGGTATAGGATATTATAAATTATTTGCAGTCTTGAGCTTTTATATATACTAGCAGTATAGACATCAAGCCAATGGTGAGATCTGCTTCATTTTTTTTATGAAATAATGTTGTGCACTTTGAAAAGAAACCACAGTCTTATCTATTTGGCTTGAAAAATGTTGGAAAGTATATAAGAAAGCAAGTATTGTTGCGTGGGAAGCTGATTTATGATGCAATGATTATGCTTTCTTGTGACAACAGTAACAACGCAGAAAGGCACATGATAAATAAAATCTCTTAAGATTTTGCAGAGTTTTGATAATCTCTGCTTTTAAAGTCTGGTGGCCAAAAGTCCAACTTCTGAACTCAGCCAATAACTTTGTATATTAATTACCCTTATCACACACTCTTTTTCTGCTCATTTAATAGCGGCAGGAAAACTGAGCTTTGTAGAGTGTTATACACTTAGAGGTACAGTGCAGAGGTTATTAGGACAATTTAAGCGTTGATTTTTCCCACCCTCCCGTATCCTCGAAGCTGTATACTCCCTTTATAACAACACACATATAACACAGCTGAAGTTGTTTGCCACCCAATTTCACAGCTTGATGCTGATAACATGAATCTATTCATAAGTGCAAAATTTTTTAATATCACTAGTTGAATATATTGATCAACAGATGCACTCCTTCGATAGTTTAAAATTTTACAGAATTTTCTCAGAATGATGAATGATCAATTATCCATGCATATTCTTATATACATGCTTTTATAGACAATTAAAATCATATGATGTCATTGGCATGCTGTTAAATTGTTATGATAGTTAATTAAGGGAAATTTTTCAGCTATACTGTCTCAGTGATGTCATCATATGTCACAATATGGCAATGCTCAGAATGATAAAATTATTTAAAGCTGCTAAAAATAATTGCTTTTTTGTACAATTTATTGATATGTGTATTATTTTAATTTATCATTAGTTTGCAGTTACTTTTCTTTGATGTATAAAATAAATAGTAGTAAAATGAATAAAATAATATACATTCTAGAGTTAAAAATTTATTAAACCTAAACTTTCTATCAAAAATTAATTTAATTGTTAATTTCAGTTATTTCTAAATTATTTTATGATACCAGGATTATTGCTTTATGATAGCTATTCATCATTTCAAATCTATCTAGTTTTCTAATAATGTCATGCATCAATGATAACTTATATCCTTCATAGCGATCTAATAGCAACTTGTAAAATTTCATTAGCACTGATTTTTCAATAACTGCAGGGAAATGAAACGTCAAATTAAGAATAAAAACTATTGTACATATCTATATAAAATTTTAATTATCCACTGATATCATTGCCTTCTTAGGCCAAGAAATGAAAATGCGAGACATCAAGTCTATGCAAAGATTACACCATCTATCAGATACTTTAGAAATGCCACAAGTAATTGGTTTTTCAACAATTATTAGCAAATCAAAGGTCAAATTTAAATATAAAACTATATTGCGCATCTACATGATTGATTGATGATATATAGGGCATTTTGCATTTGATACCTCAACCACTTTCAAAAGCCAAGCAAAATAATGCTAAAAAGATCACAAATTCAAATGTACAGCATTTATAATTGTAATATATAGATGAAATCAAAATGCAATACAGATAATTCTTTAAGATTTCTTACTTTATAAATCACTGAATTTAAGAATTTTTTAAGAATTAAATATTAAAAAAAATCGAAAATATAATTATTAATAAAATAATGAACATTTATAAATATGGCATTTTATATATGAAAATCTATGAAATAGCTATTAAATGGGAAAAATTAAAATGACAGAAGTGGAATGTCCTCTGTCATAGTTTTATCGAAACATTATGTAAATAATTTTCATTTTGGGATTATGTTTAAGGGAGTAGGTTCATCTATATAAAGCCTAATCTAATGATCAATTGTTGATGATGAAAAAATTAATAATATTTGTATGACATTTTATTACTATAATTAGCTTGATTTTAAATGTTATATTTTTATTTCTTTAGGTAAATAAATCATTGTTTAATCATAAGTTATTGTTTTGTTGGCATTTGCTTATTATTATGGTCAAAATTTTATTGTTGAGAACATAACTTCTGTTGTTAATATTATGTCTATTGAAAATAAATATTATGAGTTCTTACTTTATTATTTATTACTGCTTTATGAGTTCTTGCTTTACAAGCATGCTCCAGAAACACATTAACATGTAAAGTTAAGAACTACCTATATTGATTGAATTAAATTACATCACCAAATCATATGAGAGATATATTTGGTGGCAGGCACTTTTAATCTTTCTTCATCACAGAATAACTAACACTCATAATGATGTCAACTGGAAGGATAAAGAATGGGATTCAAAGGGCAAGTCCGGATCCTCATGAAAAATTGGAGGTATAGGATCTGGAATTGAACATTGATCTTCCAAAACAGTAAGCGACTGCTTTACCACATCCTCATCCAGCCAATGCTACTTGTATTCACTTATAAAATTCATATATAAATTACAAAAAGTTTGTCAAAATACAATATTTTGCTATATTCACTAAAAATGTTCTATTAATAAGCATAATATATTATCACTAAACTCTTTAGCATTCAAATATTTTTAATAAAAACATTTTCAATATATTTGAACTTTCCTCAATTTCTAATATATACCTATGTTTTAAAAGCAAGTGCTAGCATGAGGAAAATTTCAAAAACAAGAATTTCATATTTTAGCTTTATTATATATATAATTATACAATTATTCAAATAAAAAAATTTAATATTACTCCATTAAATGCCATTAAGATAAACATGGAGTGCAAAGAATTAAACATAATAAATGTACTGATTTTCAATTAAATAAATTTAAAAATCAGTACTAAATTAAGAATGCTATAAATACTATAAAATTCATTAAGTTCTTCTCTATTATATAATATGAAGAGGAATTTACCTTGCTTTAGATTTAAGGGTATTTCTTGACTTTTTGCCATACCAAATGTAAATATTAGGACCAGTATCTAACAGAAATACATATCTTGGATCCAATGAACTAAATTTGATTGGAACCTATAAAATAATAAAATTATAATGCTAAAAAAGAACATATACTATATATCAAAAAATATAACAATATAACATGAGCTTATCCTATATTAAAAGTCCAGTTCTGTTAAATCATTTTATATAATGAATACATTTGCATGTTAAAAAAACAGTAATTGAAATTATTCAAGTAAAATTATCTTAAAAAATAAAATTTATCAATTAATTTCAGTTTTGTCTAGTAATACAAATTGTAAAAGTCATGAGGCAGAGTAATAGCCCTAAGCCAAGTATTGTAAGTTTTATTTTTCTCATTATAAAATCATGAAGGGTCAATTCAGACTAATTATTGTGAGATATTCATTCCTAAAAGAAATCTCCTAAAGTTTCTTACTTTAAAGTTTTATACTTTTCCATGAAACTCTATAGAGTTTCATGGAAAAGTATAAATTCTGGAGTTTATTCCTATTATTTATTCATAATAATCCTAAATCAAAAACTAAAAAAATATATATAACTTACACTTTCTAAATGTAGTATTCTGTTATCAGCATGAAGTCTAAACATATGAGCAAAAAACTCCTGAAAATATATAATTTTATTGAAAAATAACTAAAATAAATTAATAATATACTTCATATTAAAATTTATTTTATATCAAATTAATAAATTAGTATTTAATTATATTGTATCCAATACAAATTAGAAAAATTTCACTTGATGAATAAATTTAAACTCCTAAGATATAACGCTGTATTTTTCCATTTTTAAACCTGATATAATAGGATAAATACTCATATCAAAAATGAAAGAATGAACTTCATAGCTTTTTTTATATATTATTTTATGAATATTAAATAAAATATAAATTTTAGTAAAATTATTCTATATTTTTTAGTGAAGTGGAAGAAATTTAAATCAGAAATGGAAAAGAAATTAATACTATATTTTAGATTTATTAAACTGATATTTAGGATATACTTTAATGACGAATTTTAAAATGTGCTCCCAATATATGATATTACATTATGCCATATTTTATGTATATTGAATTTATCTGCATAAATTATTACATAATTATTATGGTAAAATTAAAAATATTATATAATGTATATTTAAAACCTATTTAAACCTATTTAAAAGACAGGAGTTACAACATAACAATTACATATTATTATAATTGCCATAAAATAACTTTTGTATCAATAATTGACTAATAACAGTAAAGTTATTGGTACTAATGTACATCATTACAATATTATCATAATTATTCTTGCAATATTATGGTATAAAATTGCAGTATTGCATAATGTATTAAATTATAAAGATGAATTTTTTAAAATATTTTTCATATCAAAATTTGAAAATTGCATGCTCATATACACAAAAAATTTGCAATTAAAGGATAATTTGCATTTGATATTTCCAATTTTTGTTTCTCTTATCAAACAGTTTTCAGATTTGATCAATATCAAAACTGATTTTTTGCAAGATGTTAATTATATTTAATTTCTTGATATGTTGTTTTGCTTTTGTTATTATAGAAATAAAATTATTCATAAAATCAAATTATTTTTTGTTTTATTAAAAATATGATTTTTTAAGATTTTATTTTTGAAAATTTTCTGACCAAATTTATCATCATCATTTTGTATATTATTAATTTATCATCATTCATATACATTTATACATAATCAATTTGTTCATTTTTCTAAGTTCAAATAACTGTTTATAATTAGAATATATATTTCAAAATAAAATAGTATATTATATAAATAAACATCAGGAAAAAGATTCAATCCTAAAAAGAAATCACTCTATAAAGTTTCACAGAAAAGATTACTAATATAAAAATATTAAATTACCGGGAATATAAGTATCTATTTGGCAGCTAGTGATTATATCATCCAAGAATTTAAATTCCTACATAGCTCAAAAGTATTAATTATTAATAGTTTAGCCTCATTTTTATAAAAAAATTTTTTCACTAATGTATAGCATAAAATTGTTAATTTAAATAATTCTTATTATATTTACTCTTCATTATAAAGGTTCAAAAATCAAAAACTAAGATATAATGATTTAATTATATAAAAAAATAAATTTTTAGATATATTTAAATTTAGATAATATTTTTCAATTTTTTAAAGAATATGCCTAGATATTTTAAATTATATTATATTAAAATTTATAATGTAGATATTCAATAAAATTTCTACTTACAACTTCTTCAACTGTATAAAAGCCACTAGCAGTTCTTCCACCTTCAATGTAAGTGATTTCAGACCCAAATAAATCTAAAAATTCTTCACTCTCTTCATTTTGTTCTTCTCTAATAGTGCGACATTGTGCTCCCAAGAAATTCCGTAAATTGACAGCATGAATGGCTGAACATGCTTTCTTATCCAACTGTTTATATATATAAAATTTAATCTAATTATTTTGTTATAATTGAGAAGTAATTAATGTTTTGTTAATGATAATTTATTTCTTAAAATACTTAAATACATAAGAAGACTACAAATTCAGAATAATTTTGATATTTTTCATTACAGTTTTCTTGATTTTATATTATAAATTGACATATATATATATATTTTATATATGAATAAATTACATAACTAGAAGATTGAGAAGTTTTCTAGTTGTATATTTATTCATATAAAAATATCCAACAATATATAATATTTATAAAATCATATTTTATATGGAATATGTGTATCATATATCCAATATTTATATTATTCATATTGTATTAGCATAACTGTCTAGAGTTACCTAGGCATTTTTGTACAAAATTATCCTTCTACTTATGCATAAACAAACATAAAACTTAATTTATATTTTTACATTTTAAAGCTCTTTTTCAAAAAATAATTTGTTAAAAAATTTTTTTTAAATATGGAATCAGAACTAAAATATATTTAAAATGAGATCATGAAAATTATTTTGAAAAAAATTAAAATTGCCATGAAGCCTTCAGACATAATTGTTTTTCTAGATTGATTAGCTGGCTATGTAACAAGGAAAATCCACTTGGAAAATCTGAACTTGATTCAGATTCCCAACTTCCAGACATTTTGAGAGATTTAAATCAATTACTTTTCATCCTCTCCACACTCTTAGCTAACTATAAAATATGAATTGCAGTCTAATCATGATAATCTCCAAACTGGCCACAATATTCCTTGTGTAGATCCAGTGATGTAAAAACTTCAAAAATTATAATTAAATATACTCAGAAGCCCTCTAGTAGTCAAAAGATTTTATTCAGAAACATTTTCAATGCTCTTGGTGTCTTCCTCA
>WUQG02000009.1:144736-164455 GCA_011317285.2 Androctonus mauritanicus | reverse complement strand
GTAATTAAAATACGTAGATCCTTTTTTCGAAAAAAAATCCAATTATCCGAATTTTTGATTATCCGAATGGGTCCAGTCCCAATTGATTCGGATAATTGGAGTTGTACTGTAATATATCTGTTATTTCCACTCTTTATATATTATTTCTTACTAACAAAGAGCGCTTTAGTTGAGTTTGAAACTTTCACTCATTATAAATGTCTCATAAAATCTGAATAAATGCTTATAAATTGAATTTTGATATAAATTATATTGGATCATAAAATTGGAAATATAATTTGATATTTTTTATACTTGATCTGTGCCAACATAATTTATATAATGTTCAGATCAAATAGGATCATATATTTAAATGCAGAATTTACCATCATTGAAGAGCTATATGCAAAGCAAAAGATTTATCAAGCTATAGATGATCTTACTTTTATGATCTGAGTCCTAAACTGCTATAAGTTAAATTCCCTAATTCTTATCTCAATGACATAATGTTAAAAGTAACGGTTTTGTTGCTGAAAATTTTATATTCAAAAAATAGCAAAATTAACTGAAAATTTAAAAATAAATAAATAAAATCCTAATATGCCTTTATAACAATTATATAAGAATAAACATTCAGTATGAAGTTCACACAAGAAATATTCAAAGTATAGAAAATGCATTTTAAAAATTTATTAGATATAAAAAAAAAAAACGAAAAATATACAAAAAATAATGGTGGAGAGATTGAGTTAAAGTAATTGTTGAAAACTAGTGAAATTGATTGATTTGTTTTGCTTGTTTTTGATGTGTTTGGTGTGTAATGTCATAATTGCAAGCTTTTAGATCAGGCCTGGCCAATCCAAATGGTTTCACGGGCCAATTTGATGACACATAACATTACACCAAGCTGCAATTTAGGTAAACATGCTTTTAAAAAATGGAATATAAATACAAAATGAATAAAACTTTATTGTTATACTATGATTCAATAGAATTAACTCTCGAGTCTTAATTAATGAGATATTGTTTCTTTCACTTAATTTCTGTAAATCTCTATTTATGTTTGACAGTGCACATCTTAGCTGGTTTTCTAAATTGGCATCAGTTAATGAAGCACATGATGAACTCTCTGTAAATTTCATTTTCGAAAAAAATGTTTCACAAACATATACGGAACCAAAAGCACTTGCAACTCATTGTGCAAAATAATTTGCATTTTTTATATTATCTGAAAACAAATATAGAACTGGAGTTCGTAGTGGCACTCGCTCATTATAACAATGACACAAGCAAATTTTCATTTATTTAATATTTTTTGTATACATACAACGAGATACAAAAGTTTCGATAGAAATATAAAATCGCTGGCAGGCCGCACAATTTAATGTGATGGGCCATGTGTTGGCCAGGCCTGTTTTAGATGAATGGATTTGTATAGATTTTCTAATTTTATAAATATTCCCCCATATTAAAATAATGGTTGTAAGTCAAGGGTTCTTATATATGTATATAATAATAATTTAAGATCTTAAATGTTCAAGAGAACAGTATTAAGAATATCAAAATTAAAAGAAATAAATTTGAATATTAATTGATTACTTGATTTTGTATGATGTACTGTCATAATTTTATAATTAAATGTAATCTTTTGTAATATCTATATTAAAATTCATATGATCTTAAAATATTTTTTGACTTGATAGAGATTTAATTACAAATTAATAATTGCTGATTTTTATACTATATTATAAAATTAAATTTATAGATTTTATTAAAAAAGTTTATATTATTTTTATAGGATCTTCCCCCAAGCTATGAAGAAGCTATCAAACAATGCGCTCCTGCTATACCTGTGCCCATCAGTGAGCCTAACAAAATGTAGACATTTTTCTCATCAAATGTTGTACATACATCAAAAATCCTACTTTCAATATAAATTTATTTAATTTATCATATAATTAGGATATAGGCAATGTAGAATTGGCTTAGCAAGATGGAGTGAAAGTTGGCATTTACTGTTAGTTTTTTTCTTACATTTTATATTATTATCATCATATCAGAAAATTAATTTTTCATACCTCTTTCATTACATAAAGATGTACAGAATCGATGATTCTCAGTAGATCTTTTAATCAGAAGAGCATTTAGTTTTGAACCAACATTGAAGAAAATGTTAAAGTTCAGTTAATTTAGATTGATCATATCAGTACCACATAAACAGATTTTTAATATTAAAACAATTTCAAATTTTATTTTTTAAAAATAATTTATATGAAACGAGACACACTAGTTTTTTTATCGGAATAATATTTCTTTATATTACAACGCTTCTGTCGAAACGACAATCACTTTCTTTATATTTTGAATTTATTATTTAAATTAATTTTCTGTCATTTTTCAAGGATGATAATAATAATAATAATAACAACAACAATAATAAATATTTCTCAAATGACTGTATTAAGTTAGAAAATATTATATATGCTATTATTGTCTATCAGGTCAGAAAAACAAATAATTTTAAGCAGCAGAAATATTTAGAATCATATATTCATTTTGTGATAAAAATTGGAAAAAACTGACAATATGAATTTATAAATAAGTCTGCTTTGTCATTTTATTAACTTTCATATGTTCTTTAACGTGTAAAATATTGTAAATATTATTAACATTGTTGAATCTCTTAATATTTGCTCCCTTTGATGTTGTTACTATATCAAAATCAAAGCTATTTTATGATAGATCATTTGACAATATTGTGTTGAATCATTGTGAAATTTGGATGTTGTTTAGGATCGAAAATGTCCAGTGAATTACACAAATGTCATAATAAGTTAGATGAGTTCAAACGATGTTGCATTTCGAAATAGAAATATATATTTTAAATTGATCTGTATCAGTATCCTTTTATTATTATTTGTTACCAATCATCCAATAGATGTCAATCATATTAAGTATTTTTCTAAAGATTAAATAAGTTATTAGATGGTGAAGAACATTTTTTTTTTTATCATTTTTAATTATTAAGAACTTGCGTCATTGTATATTTCCATTCTATTATAAGTTTTCATTTTAAAAATAATCTTATACTTAAATCAGTGTTTTAACTTTATTTTTAATTTTATTTTCAATTCAGAATTGCATGTTTTGTCGAGATAAATATTCTAGTTTGAATCATAAAATATTATAATTTTCTTATGTGTTTTATCTAGTTTCGTACAACTGGCATAAAATAAAATGACATAAAATATTTAAAAAGTTCAAATATGCAATAAAAATAATAAAATATAAAATTGAAGATGATCATAAAGACTGTTAATATTTGACTGTTATAAAAAAAATAATGCAAAAAAATTAAATCAGAATTTTATAATAAAATCTCATACTTATCGATATAGTTGAAATGGTTTCAGTTTATTTAAAATATTTATTTTTTAATTAAAAGTAATTAATTAAAAGTAATTTGCCTATTGTTATCGTTTGATTTACTTATAGTAATTGGTATCTTGAATCAAGAGTTTGTACGAGCAGTTATAATTATAATCGTTTAAGAAACATTGTCATGTGAGTGTCCTAAAAATTATACATAAATATATATATATATATCTCCATTAAAATTGCAAATGTAAAAATATATATATATAAACTATATAACTTATCTGTGTACATATGTATTTCCGATGCTTACTTTTTTAGTTCGTAAAGCTAATTGCTTTCCTTTATTTTAATTATATTAATAATTTCACAGATATATTAACAGTTAGACATTAAGTTTAGCAAGTTAATATGTGGTTAAAGAATGTTTTCAATATTTGAAAAATGCTATAAATTTTATCATAAATTGTGCCAAATTGAAAAAAATGTAATCTAAATTAGAGCAAACGTTTTAATCAAGTGTGTTATAGTTTATTTCAATATGTAATTATAATTGTTAAATAATTTAAGCATTGTATATAAGATTAATGACCAATGTGTTGTCGTTTTAATTGGTTTATGTTGGAATTATTTATTTTTTAATTGTCATTCATCGAAATACTTTTATCTACAATACTACTGTTTTATGAGAACTGATGAACATTTTTAGATTAAAATATCCGTCATAAAACCATTTTCGGAAAATTCTGGTAATATTACACCAAATGAAATAATGTTTTTCAATTCCAAAGAAAAAAAAAAGGGCCAGGCATTTTCTGTCGAGAAGTGACATTACATTCCAATATGTCTTGAAAATTTACTGTTGAGACTTGGTAAAGTGTCTATCCTCAAAGAGTGCCCATCCAAGTTTGGATGTCCAAGTATATCATCATGCAATCGCAGAGTCTCCCAGGCTATAAATCATTGCCCAAAAGGAAAAAAAAAATTTATTTGTAGTCATTGGAGCCTAAGCAATGAGCCATTTCCTGTAAAGAGAATTATCATCATACTAGATGCATTGCCCATTCATTGAATACTTTGTAATTGTCTGTTATCAGATATGTGCTTGTTTTACATCTGATTTGAAATGACATATGTAGTTGTGTGCGTCTCATGACATCATACAGGCGCATAGTCAAAAATAAAAATTGTTATTCAGAACTTGTGTAATATAATTTGTCTTGTTTTATTTTAAGAAAGATAATCGAATGATAGAGTGAATTTTTAATTAAAATATAAAATTTAATTACAGTAAGCAATGTAAATACTCACTATGCAAACTAAAAAACACTCAAATGATTGATACATAAATGTGTTTTGAGTATCTCCTCCTAACAGAACTAACCGTATATAAATAATTTGACCGTATTAATCGACAAAAGAAAGAAAAATTCGACAAGTACGAGAATATTTTAACACACAACTAACAGTTTTTAAACGGATTTCAGCCATTTCCGCCCCACGTGACGTTCTTGGCAGATAACTTGGTGACGTCAGCCGCTGCTAAAATTAGACGAAGTTCGCGTCGTAGACTATTTTGACCGTTGCCAGTTGGAGTTGTTTGGACAAAATGGGACCTAAGAAAACAGCTAAAAGCAGCAAAAAGTCGAACGCGGGCGAGAAAAAGGAGGAAAACAAATCCGATCAGAAAACCGAAGAGATAGCCACTTCGGAAGTGGCAGCCGACACCCAGTCGAATACCGCCAGCAGTAAGAAGGCTA
This sequence comes from Androctonus mauritanicus, assembly GCA_011317285.2. Lineage (NCBI taxonomy): Eukaryota > Metazoa > Arthropoda > Arachnida > Scorpiones > Buthidae > Androctonus > Androctonus mauritanicus. The sequence continues at coordinate 159,341 of WUQG02000009.1, read as the reverse complement.
CCAAAGCTACAAAAAGGAAAAGATCAGCAGGAAAAACTTCGTCCAAGAAGAAGAGAAAGACTTAAAACGTGAGTTCGTTTGCTAGCATTCTCTGACGTCATTCTCGGTAACGTCGATATTTAATCTTTGCCATTTTATTTTCGTAAACTCTTCCTTCTCGCCAATCGTATCATTTTATGTCGCCCGAGATGTCGTTAAACATCTTTTAATTCTCTAATACACGTTTTCTCGATGCCACAACTACGCACGAGAATGCTTTCCGGTTTCTAGCTGTTGAATACGGTAGAACTACGCGCCCAAACAACAACCGATTCGCCATTTTCGTTATAGTTTGTTCGTTACCTTTCTAACATAGAAAAGAGGCATTATGAGGAAATTTATTTCGAATATTTTTCAATCTATAACAATAGTAAACCGAAATAACTCATTTTTGTTTAACAAACCTACCAAAGAACAACAAATTTGCAACGAAGATAATCGCTTGGTTACAAGTTAAATGTTGCCAACTTCAGAAGTGTAATACGGGAAAAACTGCATTTCGGAGAGGAACAATTGAATTAATATTTTTTTTTTTTAATGTTAAAAAATTGATAAAAATTTAGATTTTGAAATAATAATAATTTATTAGTCGTTAATAATTTGTGATAACTTAGTATTTTAAGAAATATGATTGAACAAAATATAACTTCCACATCCATGTTTCCGCCATGCGGGGGGTTTCTTCCAGTTGAACTTCATGTTGGTAATACTGTTTTTAACTTTTATAAAAAAGTAGGATTCTGTTACTTAATATCAAGAAGTATGTTACTGAAAAATTGCATATATTGAGAGAATTACATTGCCGCTAATGAATTTAAACTTAATTTCTGTTCGCTACAGGTTTTTTAGTTTGCAGTTTGTTAAATATTGAGAATTATTTAGAATGGATTAATGAGTTACAGTTATTCATATTTATCACTTTTATCTGGATTCCTAATTCATTTTGGTACATAAGATCCGATCGATTTCAAATTTTTTATGAAGAATCGTAAAAAATTTGAAATCGATACTGTTTATCGATGCGGGTTTCTGACATCATCATTCAAGTTCAACGTTCATATATAGGACAAATATGATCAATAAATCTTTTCAATAATTGTAACCATTATATTAGAATCTGATCTATTAAAAATACTATATAATAAATGGCTCTATTCTTTATTGAATAATCTTTAAAAGAAATGATCATTTTGTGCTAAAAATTCCTGAATTTGTACTGTTGTTATAATCTTCAGTAATTAAGTACTTTTACATTAAACTAATTATTTAATGAAAATTTAAAAAAAAAATAGAAAATATTCGATACCAGGGATAGCGAATCTATAGCACGCGTGCCCAAAAAATTTGCCAAAGTGTCACTTGTGGGCACTCACAAGTTGGAGCTGATATGTTGTTTGTAATTAAATTAAACATTCGGATCGGCACGCGAATATTAATATTTTACAAAAATTTAGTCAGTTTTGGCACACACGCTTAAAAAAAGTTCGCCACCCCTTTCTATACTGGAGTCAAATACCATCTTCCAGGAGGTCGACTATTATGCATCTCTACCAGGTCTAATTTTGTGCTTCTTTACTGCATTCCTCATAAATCATATCCTGAATTTCAATAATTTTGCCCATTAAAATTCTTTGTCTTCTTCTGTGACGTGATCCTTCAATAGTTCCTCCAAGATTGTTTACTGTAAACTTTCATAACTGTAAGAAAAGTAGCATATGTCCAAAATATGCTATTTTTCTTTTTTTTTTTCTCTCTTAATAAACATCTATTTTTCTCCAGTCATACCTAAAACTTCCTCATTTGTCTTTTTGCCATCCAAGGAATTTTCAATAATCTACGTAATAGCATTTCAAAAACATTTAATTTTTTTTCGCATTATTTACAAATAGTCCAATATTTGGCTCCACCAAGCAGAGTAAAAAATAAATAAAAAAATAAGAAAAATATCGCATATTCTAAATGAAAATATCTTGACAAATTCTATTCATTCCTATTTAAAACAATAATAAATAACAACATAAATATATTTGAACAATTTTTTTCGTATAGCAACTAGCCGTTTCAATTCAAAATCCCGAATGTTTTTGGACAGTCTCCACCTCAGGATTGAGCGGTTCGTAATTCGGGATTATGAGAGAGTGACATTGATCATAACGTACCTAAAATGTCATCAATTTATTCTATTATGGGCATAAATATTATTTCAATTAAAATGCTCGATAGCATTTAATTCTTTATTGTTTAATTAACGTAAAAAATTGTCCATCGTACGATTTTACACTTATCGCATGTTTTTCGTTATATAAGCATATATTTGATCAGATTTATCGCATGTTTTTACGTCATTCGCAATTCTTTTGGATAGTAATTGACAGGACATTCCATTGTCCATCATGGGCCGCCCATATATGTAATGAGGATCAGAAATTCAGGGCTGACTAAATCTTCATCGAGCATAGCCATCCCCAATATTATCCATTCATCAATATATAATATTTTTTTGTAGTTAATAGCAATACGCATTGTACTGACATAAAAGAAAAATATGGATTAGAGCATTATCTGTGTATCTTTAACAATAAATAACGAAAAGTTCTATATTTTCGGTGTTCAATACAGGAATAATATCGTTTTATAAATTTCAATTTAAAATTGCATTTTGCAATATATAAAAATTCAAGTAGCCCTGCAGAAAATGCATCGTACAGCATTTAATGTGTATCGCAAGATTGCGAAACATTAACTGAAGAAAAGTATTAAGTTGTTATTGATTTTTGTTTGAGAAGTTCGAATATAAAGCGCTTCTTCTTTTATTTTATAATTTTTTCTGTTCAATCTTCGCATTATAACTGGACCAGTTCGTCATTTCTATTCAGGATTGGCAATAAAATTTTGCTTAATTTTATTTTTCAGTACTTCGGCCTATTAAAAATACAGGGTGGTTATAAAATAATAAATTATTAATAAATATTATTTAATTATAATATTAAAAGACTCTAATTATAGTTCACTGCAGCGAGTTCTAACCGACAAGTGACTTTAAAACCTGGTATAAATGCTAATTAGATGATGGGATCACGATTTCTGATGAAAAATATAATAGTTCAAATTTTCACCACCAGGTAAAATTATGGCGCTTTAGGGATGAAAAATATATTCAGAAATGTAGCATTACAATAATAAGGCTTTATTATTCAAAAAACAGTTACAGAACTTCAATATGTTCTCCATCTAAATCGATTACATGCTGGATACGTAACACTGCATGATCAGTTGTCACTCGAAGCATTACCTGTAGAATATCTACAACATACCAATTTGTGCTTGCCTTCAGGTCGGCCACACACCATATTCCTTCCTAATAGACTCGATCTTTCAAATATTCCCATAGTCAGAAATCACAGGGATTCAAGTCGAGAAAGGTGGAAATCGAGCATATAGAAAACCTCGGGATATTATGCCCTCATTGCCGATAATTCCTCTACTGGTCGACCAATATGTGGCGTTGCTCTGTCTTGCATGAAGATAATTGTCTCTAAATTGTCTTTCTTGTAAAGCAAGAATCACATGCTGAGCAAGGTCATGGTAATGTACGTTCGTAACGGTACGCCTTACTGGCCCTCGAAATGTTATTTCCTCAAAAAAAAATGGACCAAGAATAAAATTAGCATTATATCCACACCATATAGTCATATAGACTGAATGCAATGGCCTTTCTTCACAGCATATAGATGCGATGTATCCCGTATGCGGTAATTCTGCGTATTCACTGCATCTGCTAGTGAAAAATGCGCTTCATCAGTCCATAGAATATTCCTAGACCACACGTCGTCAACATCCATCATCGCCAAAAACCAATGAATAAAATCCATGCGTGCCTATGAGTTTCGCAATTTTTAATTGTTGCACCATATGGATCTTGTAAGAGTCCCAATGTAAAATCCGTAGTAGTACTTTTCAAACAATGGACCAATGAATGGACAAATCATGTGCCACCGCACTGCCACTGGATGAAGAAATTTGGGTGCGTGCTGCACTATCAGCTGCAGCAACAGCAATTTCGTTAGCAACGTCTATAGAAATCGGCTATCGGCTCCTTCTTGATGTCACACCCAAATATTCAGTTTTTCAAATTTTTTAATCATGTTCTTTAACCGATTTTTAGATATGAGCCCTTTTTGCCTTCTTTTCAAATTCTGATATTCTCTCATTGCAGCCAAACTATTGCTACTATTCTGGTAAAAATAACTGAAAGACCTTGCACCATGCTTTTGAAGGAGAGACCGTGCATTATTACCATTCTGGTAATAATGTACGGTCTTTCTCCAAAAGCATGTTTATAATCACAGAATGGCTTGCTTGCAATGATCTACTGGCAATATATATGGTGGTATATGTATGTGGCGAATAGTTTCACAATTTGCATTGGATAAATTCCACTTGGTGATAAAATTTAAACTATTTTATTTATCATCGGAAATGGTGACTCCATGATCTAATCAGCATACATACCAGTTTTCATTATCAAAGTTGAGTAGAACCCGCTCCAGGGAGCTGGGAATATGGTCAGGAAATTTATAATCACCCTATACGTCAAAAATGAAAAAAATTGTGCAAAGAAAAAATACAGGTGATAATTTAGGACAATTTCATTAGACCAACGGTGAATCTCGGGATTTCTTTCATTTACCGATCTCGAATTCTGAGCTTAAAAACTCTTAATGTGACTTCAACCAGATCAGAAAAACAAAAGTTCAAAGTTAGAACCAAATAAAAATTCCATTATTTGCTAAATTCCTGTTTTATCTGTATAATAAAATAATAAACATGGTTGTTACGGTAACTGTATCGGTTTAAAATTGCCAATTGCAATGTTTAATAATTAAATAAAATCTATATTTGCCTATAAAAATTTTCATATTAGACCTTGCATGAAACAATATATAATTATTATATTTAGACTAAATTCTGGAGATGAATAACATTTTCCTGTTATAGAAAAACATAAATGTTTTCAATCCTGAAACCCAGATACCAGATGTGCTTAGTGAATCCCTCCATCGTTGTCTTCATCCAACTTAGCAATTCTCAACACTGATTCATCAATTTGTATATATATATTTATTGTAATTATATAATTATATATATATATATATATAATTTCAACATATAATAAATTTTGATAAACTTTATATTTTATTCACTTTTTGACTTTAAAACCGCGCAATTTCAACTATCAACCACTAACGATCTATCAGTTTTTGGCAGGAATGCATATTATACGAGTGCCACTATTACTTCTGATATTTCGATAGAATTTTACAAAAAATTCTATCGCCATTTGCGTTGCATTTTAACGTAATTATGACATAAATCCAGATCCAGTTGTATTTTTCATTTATTTATTTTTACTTTAATTTGTTACCTTTTTCGAGTTAGAAGTCGAAAACAATGATATAATGGTTCGGAAAAAATTCATTCAGAACAAAATACTTGAAAACAAAAATAACTGAATGCTATACTGTATTTGAAATAAGTTGTTTTTTTTACATATATTGTAAAGTTTTCAGTTATTTTTGTTTGTTTTTCAGAAATCCTGATGATTTTTTCCCCTGAACGATTTTATATATATGCCGCCCTCTTGCCCCCTTTTCTGAGAGCTATCAGAAAGGAGGCAAGTTGGGCGGTTGTCCCGGTTGTCACAATTTTAGGGGCCTCAATTTATAACTCAATATGTTAGAAAAAATAAATTTGTATATTTTTATACTGTTCCAACTTCAGTGTTTGTCAAAATTTGAAGTTCTTCACCAGTTTCTTGTACACTTATCACTGTATATTTGTCAATTTTGTCTTTTTTTTTATTAGCCTCAAAAATATTAGTTGCCCCGGGCCTCGCATTTTCTCTGAAAGTCCCTATATATATGTGTGTGTGTGTGTGTGTTTGTGTTACTTTAGTCTGACTCGTCTTCTCTTCATGTTTCGACGCAGAAACAACACAACATACATATACATATATACTGCGTGTATATATATACAATACAATACGTGAATATACAGTATATATATCGAAACATGAGAAGATGAGTCAAACTGAAATAATATATCAGCCTTTCAATATTCGCAAATTCAGATATTCCCAAGATGGTCGTAAGATTTTTACGACCATCTTGGGAATATCTGAATTTGCGAATTTTGAAAATACTTGGAATATCTGAATTTGCGAATATTGAATACTTGGAAATACTTCTTAATCTTGTTATCTTTCTGTACCTTTCTTGGGAATACCTTCTTAATCTTGTTATCTTTCTTCTATTATAATTTTTTCATATGTATATACATTTTTGTTTTATTTATCTTTTTATTTCGTTTTCTAGTTTTCTTTTTATCATCTAGATTTTCTCTTATACTCGGAGATTTAATTTCGAGCAAGTGGCAATATGAAGCTGCATATTAAATGGACCAATATAATCGAGATAAAATGATTATTCGCGAATTTATACTTTCGCCAGGATATTCGAAACGAAGAACATCCCCGACGAATGTTAAGAGACTAATAAATATTTAAACGCGTACTCGCTCGAATAAATCGAAGATATACTGAATAGAAAACTTCTGAAAATAATCTTAAAAATTCCGCAATTTCTGCTCATTGAATACTAAAATGAGGCCAAGTTAAAAAGGAGAAGAAAAATGGGATGTCTTCCAAATGAGCGTTGAACCCTGACGTCTCGAGCAGTGAGCCAACGATACTAAACTTGTACTAAAACTATATAGATTATGAAAGCTTGCATTCTGTTAGTTCTTGAAATAAAATGTGTGATAATTTTATTTTCCTGTATAGAGAAAATAAACCACGGACTTTACTTGAGGAAAGTTGCAATATTTGTCGTTAATTCGCGATATAAAATATCAAAGTGAATTCTTAGAAACATTTGTGCCAATCTCAATTCCTGGAAGATAAATTCACTTTCTAAGAAATGTTTATTTCGATCTATCTTTGGTTTATGTGAAAAGTGAATTTTTAAATAATGGATAAAGATGGTAAGAATAGTTTATAAATCGTTGAAATTCCGTCTCAGTATATTCTAGCTCTCCTCTTGACGAACGAATTTTAAACTCGAAGGATTCGAAATAATTTTTAAGTACTACTCAGGATTTTATCAGCAACTTTCGACTGTCCGTATCCGTCTTGATTGTCAATAGTGTAGTCAGTTCATACTGAACTTTGGAATCGCTCATCGTTCGGTAATCACTGATGGAAAGTTATATTAAAAAGAAAAAAATTTCTTCATTGGATTTGGCCTGATAATTAATGAATCCTAACATGACAAACATGTTTATAAAGATGAAAAGCAGCGTAAAAAGTTGATAGCAATTAATGAGATGCAAAAAATAATTGCAGATCTGCCATTTGAAATCTTCAAAATATGGCCATATTTTATAGAATTTATATAGTTATTGTTGGATTTAAAGTTAATAATTCCGTAGTTATAAAAGCTAGTAAGAGACTCTCAGAGCATTAAGAAGATCCATTTAGCACGATTCTGTATAGTTTATCCTTAAATTACTTTTACGCTCAGAAAGGCTGGTTCCATTTATTCAACATAGAATAACTTATTCTAAAAGTTTGAGAAAATATTTTATGATTTATTCCAATTTAAATTTTTTATTATCAGAATCGTTCCAGATTTCACTCTACCATGCTATCTAGTGACGAGATTGGCCAGATTGTTATGTTTAGGGAATCCAAATTCCCTAGAAAAATTTTGATATAAGGATTCGGAATCGATCTCGATGATAAGATATCTGCCTTCAGATGGAAGATCTTACCATTCCTCCAACAGACCAACTTTTGAATGCCTTCCTTTTAGGTTTTGCATAACTTTCCATTTCTAGAATAATTTCAGAAGTCATTATGGAATGCTTACATTCTTCGGCCAGTAAATGAGGATTCACAGGTTAGGGATTTCCTGAAAATCTTGACATGTGGGATCAAGAATCTATCTCAGAGTTTTAGATTGGAAGTCACTTTCATGCAGTCATTTGACCATATTAATACGTTTTTGGTTGTAGATGTAGGATAGGATGGTGGATCGATCAGCCGAAGTTGTATAGTATTAAAATAATTTGAAGTAAATAATCCACTTAAAATAATTCCAAAATCAATTCAGGATCCTTCGAATATCGTAACCATTCATTTTGTTTCGATCATAAATTTTTAAAATCGTCGTGTGGCTGATATGTTATCTCACGCAATTTATATAGCGCTTCAATCAGTTCAAACTTTATCCTTTTTAATATGTTAGATTATTTTCATTCAGCTGCCGAATCTCACTAGTTTGATAGCAGCCATTTTAGTATTTTTTTAATTTTTATTATTTCAGAAAAGTTAAAAAAGATTTGAATACGACATAAAAAATCGTCCATATTTCGCGTCAAAAAACTTAAATTGGAGACCGATTTCTCGATCCTAATACTGCTGATCTCCATATAACACGGGAGCTACGTTCCTCGTTATATGAATCCATGTTATACGAGATCTACTATATTTTTTAATGAGGATACATTTTTAGGTCGTTGATTTTATTTCGTTTCTCTAGTCCAGAGGTTCTTAACAGGGGGTATGGGACTCGAACTCTGGCTACTGGCATTTATTTTATTTAATGTATTTATTAATTTATACTTGTGTAGTACGTGAATGGAATGCGATAGAATCTTCTTTGCCAATGGATTGCCAATATGGGACCATATCGGACAATCCATTGGGGTATGGACTCATCAAAAGGTTAAGAACTCATGCTCTAGTCGAACCTAACATTATTCTCGTGTTAAGTTCCGGGAAGGTCTACATCAGTATTCATCACTCAAAGAGCGACATTAAAAAATAGAAATACTGTATATGATTATTCTGTCCCAAATTATTATCATCCCATATTCGAGAAACTAAAATTTTATATATAAAACTTATAAACTGAAAGGTCTAAAACTTATTTTATTATGCACATTTTTTTTCAATAAATAAATATTGTAAGCGTATCCATTAATTAAACAGTAGGCCAAACTATATAACTACGGATCTAGAAAATACTTTTGAAGGATTAAATCTTAAAATATTAAAAGCATAATTTATTTATTAGAACTAACTAGCGATTCATCCTTCAATATTTTAGATAAAAAAAAAATTCCAATTGTGTTTGAAGGGCATTATAACCCGTTTATCCTCCTGGTGAATTCGGCACTGGGCCAAACGTGTTTAACTTGTAACATTTCGCTATGTGTGTGGCACAATGCTACTTCTAACAGATGTTTTATTTTGTATTTTTATATGGATGTTCTTTAGAGATATTTCCTACTAAGACTGTTATCTTATGTTACGTGTACAAACTATGAATTAAAAAAATGTTATTTTTTCCCTATTTTATAAAATGATAAATTAGATAAAAGTATGTTATCAAATCATTCATATTTTTTTTATTTTTATCAATAATTTGAATGAAATATTACGCACGGATAATTCTGGTATAACACTGTAGTTAGGTTCTTGTAAAATCTCGTGTAGTGCCAGACCGTGTAATACGGGATTAAGGTTTACCGCAAATTCTAAACCGTGCTAAAGCCAAACCACGTTCTATAAATACCCTATTAAACCTATACACCGTTTTTATCGATTTTTTTATTTAGATGAATCGATTCGACAGTTGTAAGAAGGAAATAAACATCGAAAATCGAGTTTTTTTGGAATCGAGTCGTGGAAAGATATATAGATCTAAAGAGTGAAAGAATTAATAAAAATCTATTCATAAAGCCTTAAAAAATAGATCTAAAGTTTTTGTAAGTTGGAAGAAGGAAACAAATGCTGGATTTTTCTTCCAACTGCTGCTGCGTAATGACCAAGATATGGTAGCAAGAAGTGATGCAAGAACAACAGAAGCTTGTTCTTGCATCACTTCTCGCAATATTATGTTGATCTATTCTTGTCCTAGTTAGACAAACGTTCACAGTTTTGTATCTCTAAATACCGTTATCGTCGATATCGCTCTGCATGGTTCTGTAATAACCTCAGAATTCATTGATGGCATCATCAACACGAGATTTGTCCTTCAAAAACCAGAGTAATTGGATGAAATAACCCTTCCTATAGAAATTGCATACACAGGAAAATATTCATAAACGGAAAAAAATCCAAGACAAAGATCATCACTTACATACCCACAGAGAAGAAAGACTTCTACTAGGCCTTACCTGGCTTACCACAAATGCAATTGATAACGATGAACGGTTTTTGTTCTCAAGAATTTTTTTCCTTTAAATTTCTGAGCATACTTTTGGGATCAAATGTTTATGATGTTCTTTTATTCTTGTGAGTTTTTAAACTTGGGAATTATTTCTTTTTCTTTTTTTTTTTTGTTTTTTGTTCAATGGCTCGCGTCGATTATGTTTTTAACATTTGTGAATAAAATTTGAAAGTTTTATCGAATTTTTTCCTTTATTTCTTCAGTCACTTTTTCAATCAGTTGGAAGAAGGAACAAATCAACCAACTTTTTTGAATTTTACGTGCCAAAGTACAATAATAATCTGGAAATTCTCTGAACACTACAAATGATCAGAATAACATTCCGAATGTGCAGTAAAAAAATTGTTTTATTTGAATTTAAAATGCAGAAGTAATAAATTTTTTAATTTCCCGAAAAACAAGTTTCTGGAGTTCTTTTCTTCTTCCAATTGCCGATTCAATTTTTTTCCTTGAAAATGATGTTTACTGTAAGCCGATCTCTATCGAAAATTTCTGAATTTCATTTTAAATGTAAAAAATATTATATTAAATTAATTTAACACGTTGATTAACCTAACAGTTTTATAACCTGTATTCAATATTTATGGCTGAAAGGAGCAAATTAATTTTATTTTTTACCTCTTAAAAAAACTAAAGAGGGAGCAATTTAACGAGAGGGAATTTAGATGCAACCAACAACGAATCTGATACGTTATGGTAATAATTCGAGGACATAAGAATACTTCTTTTGTTACTTTACATCAAGGGGTTCCCAACCTGGAGTACCCGTACCCCCCAGAGAATACGATAAATAAGTATATTATGCTATTAATATATTCCAAAATAGTTATGTTATCAACATTTCCGGGTTATTTTTGTGAGGTTGCATAGACTTTTTTCTCACTGCTGGATCCGATAACTCAAAATGCTCTGTTAAGATTCAACATAGTGAAATTTCCAGATTGGTGCCTCCCAGGCTTGCATATGCACCTCCTGTGCATGCGCATGGGAGTATGGGTAATTTACTGAAACCCAAGGGGGTATAGGGACCAAAAACGTTGGGAACCACTGTTTTAGATGAAGTAAAATTTTTATGTAGATATCTTTTAACATCTAGAATAGTTAGAACTATTTTAGAATAGTTATAACGTTTCAATGGCAATATTTGCATTTTCAATTGATTAAACTATAAATAATCCGAATACTTATCAAATTAACTGTTTCAGTAATTTTTCAGAATATTTTCTGCCACATTTATATAGATAATTTAACGATCGATCTCTCTTACTTTTAATTTTGATCAAATAAATTCTATAAACACGTAACGATAAGAAGACAAAATTTTATAAATATGAATTCTGTATTATTTTATTCAAAACTAAAAATTAAACATTTATTCTCTTTACAGATGCGAAAATAAAGGTGAATGCTTCTTGTCCTCGGTTGGATTTTTTTTTTTGGCATTGAATCTCACCATCGCAGATCATTGTTACTTCTCACGATTACTCCTCATCGCTCATATCCATACCATTATTAATCGGTGTGTAGCGCTTTAATAAAGTTAAAACTTTTTTGAAACTGTTGTTTGCTTTCGTTAATAAAAAAATAAATCATACATGATATATAGTTTTATAGCTATCATAACTTTAAGGATTGATGTGTATATATAAGCACAGTATTATACAATAAAGCAAAACTTTCTTTCGTTAGCGATTTATCTTTAAAAGATTTTTGTTAAAAATGACTCGGTAACGGCGGATCATCGATATATTCTGAATTTGTACACGTTGCTGTATTATTTACGTTACGGTGAAGAACCGATACACCAGTTCAGGTCGAACGGAGAAAGCACCCAGTCCAGAATATGAATGACTCCATTAGACGCGGGAATGTCAGTCAAATATACAGGAGAGGCATTCACTTCCACTAGGCGTCCTATCCCAATGAAACAAATTTAAAATCTTGGCCAGATGACAAAAAATGAAGATGAACGTACTTACTCTGGCATCCATCCACTCTGATACTGACTCTTATAGAAGCGCTCTGTTGACCCGTTTCCAAGTAATGCCCATCTTTTAAGTCCGAACTAAAGTAAGCGCCGAACACCATATGATAGAGAAGAAATTCTGCAATTTTTCGTAACTTAGAAATAGAAATATATGCAAAAGTTTAAAAACAAATTTTACATGGTTACCTTTCAACGCAGTTTTATTGGATTTGTAAACGGAGTATTCGTCCTTGGGCATTTTGGCCAAAGCGTCGTTGGTAGGTAGGAAAACTGTGTAAGGTCCAACTGAAAGCATAAATTAGAGAAGAGATCTTCATTCTTAAGAAAACTGGGTGAAAAGTATGTTTTTATATATATATAATATTTTTCAGGAACATTAATTCGCCATCTTCGACTGAAACTTATTTTAAAAAACAAATCCAAATTCAATGGCTGCCGAATGTCCTCCAGGGTTAGCGTGCTACCCTGGAGGACTCGGGTCTGGCATCTGAAAAATTTTTTCGGGGTTCAGGCCCGGCCATCCCCTTCCATGGTTGTAGGTGCAGCTCATGGTTAGAACTGGCCCCACCCCTTAGTAATCTCACTGATTGGAAAGGGGCATAAAAATGCAAAAAAAATTCCAAATTCAATAAAAAATTCGGTTTGAATAGTTAAATTTAGTTTCCAGTAATCGCAAATGTTTGAGACAATTTTCTGGATTGATTAATGCGTTTTAAAGAGAGGCCATCACTATCAGTTTAAGGCCCGAAAATCTGGTTGAGGTGACTTACCATCAGTAAGTATGTCGTTTAATTCTGCGTGTTTTATTAACGATAAAAATCCATCGAACTTATTGCAGTCTTTTATTGTCTGGAGCAAATTTCTGTCTCCTATGGGATAAAGAACTCTGTCTATGACGTGTACTACTCCATTTTTAGGGCCCACCAGATCGGCGTATACCATTCTTCCTCCATTTATGGTTATAGTCTGAAAAAAGAGTTACGATCAAAATTAAATTTCGGAGTTAAATATTCGATAAAAACTTTTCGTTCTCCAGCGACCTTCTACTGGTGAAACGTAGCGATGCTTAGTTTAATTGAAGTAGGTTCTAAATTTAGTAAACATGACCTAGATTTTTAAATCTTATTTCTCGTTTAAAAATCATTTAATAATTGTTTTCAAATTAAAAATACGAAAAGTATTCTACTGTTCTCAAAGAAAAATCTTTTGAAATTTAGAAATTTAACATTTTAATTATTTTTAAAATGTCGCAAAATTTGAAAATATTAATATTAAATGACTTGAATACTTTCGATAGCCGAGTGTCGCCATTTTCGGCTGAGTTTTATTTGTAATAAATCGAAATTCACTCGATTCAATCCATAAAGGCGGTATTGTGCTAAACAAGAGGAGCTTGTGCTTAATAAAGTGTAAGCATTAAAAAAAAAATTATAATTTCAGAATTGCCGCTAGATGGTGCGCATCCGTGACTGAAAATGTCAATGAATTTTCTCACCTCATTATCGTTATTATTAACTCTGAGATTGCCATTTGGCAGGTTCGAACCTAATAATCCTCCCTTTTGTAATTCGTCCAATGGCATTCCTCCCACCACCACGTGATTTCTCACGATAGTTTGCAACAATTTCTTGTCCTGGCGCCATCTGTCGATCGTATCTAGACTTATATGACAGAATGCTTCATTGTTGGGCAGGAAAAAAGTATAAGATCCTAAAATAAAATAAATAAAAAGCTATTTACAAAAAAAGAACATTTTTTTCTTGGAAACTTTTTTTACAAATATTTTATTGTATAATACTTAGAATGAACATGACTGAATGAACTTCACAGTCATGTTTCTGGATAAGATAAACAGACGTGTTGAATCCACTAATTTTTCAAAAATTTCCCATATTTTTTAGTAAATTAATACAGTCTTCTAGTTTTCCTTTCTCTTTCCCTCTATTATATACAGTGTTTGCTACTCAATGAAGTTAAGTCAGTTCATGAGCACATTTATTAGCATTTTTAAATAAGTTTGCAATTCATGCTTGTCCTGTTTCATTTTGCAACAAGAAACCATATCTGTATTTGGATAGAAATAAATTCCATCAGATCCTGAGATCTAAGGTTTGAAATTCCAACACAGTACAGTATAATTTATTAATTTGATGTTCTACTTCTAACAGCAAGCACCATATGCCTATTTTTTTTGGTCAACAGATGACGCCACTTTCCACTCAGTAAGAGTATTAAGTGGAGGGGCGAAACAAGCCCTTCCATAGGCTGCCCACCCCTGAGAAAG
>WUQG02000009.1:92130-129861 GCA_011317285.2 Androctonus mauritanicus | reverse complement strand
TACGCAACCTTATTCTAAATTAAGGCTAAATTAGTAATTTATTAAGGTAAACTCGGCTCATCCCATTGCTGGGTCCTTACAATATGCACAAAAATTAGAAGTGAACTATAAGGATTGAAAATGGTTACTTTCTTGTTTATAAAAAAAAACAGGAAATTTATCAGTTTATTTTTTTGCTAGAAATTTTTCTAACTTATCGAATTAATCCATTTATATTTATCGGAATAAAAATGTTAAATTTATAAAAACAAAAATCGATAAAACTGAAAATGGTACTTTTGAAAAGAAAACAGAAGAATAAATTTCATATTCGATCCAGGCTTCTTCAGATTGAATTACAATATAGTTATCATTATGTTATACCATTTTAGGATAGATTTTAATATTTTGATATAATTTATAATTAAATATACTTTTTTCTAAATATATAGAGAATAAAAATAAAATTTAAAAATAATTAATTTTAAATTTTTAAATAAAAAATTTAAGTTACAGTAAAACAATCAAATAACAAAAAGTTATACTTTTCCGACAGAACAAAATTTTAAAATATTTTAATTAGGCTAATTAAAAAAGAGGATTAATTAAAATTATTTGAAATATCGTAATTTAGATATTCTTATTAAAAAATCATTGGAAAATATACATTTATAGTAGGCTACTGTATTCCTTATATTAATTATTACTAAAATTTAATCAAAACAAAATATTTTTCTTAAGATAAATATGGTAAATTTAATTTTAATTGTTCTCCAGTTTGCTACAAAAATCAAATATTGTGTAAGTAGTATTAAGGAATAAATTTATTTGCAGAACATAACCTAAGTACAATTCAAACAATTTATTAAAAGAATTTTAAATTATCATCAAAATAATAATTAATAAATTTCAAAACTGTTTATAATTATTTTGAATTTTCATAAAAACAATCGAAATTCATTATTATTTTGTGTGAATTCTCATATTATTATAGTCTATTCTTATTTTTTGAATATACTACAGTATATTATTTTTTTCGCAAATAGACCATCTTTAACAGAAAAATTTTATAAAAATGTTAAATGTATAAATCAATGTATGTTTTTTTTGCTATAAATATTACTAGTTTAGCTCAATTATTTTAAAAACATTAACTTTTTGTTGAGATCTTTTAAATCTGTTAACTAATTTTTAATTTTTTTAAGTGATATTTAAAATTTTCATGAATATTAAAATAGCCATTGTTTGAAAATAAATAAAAAAAATAAAAAAATTATTTTGTTGAAGAATCTTTAGAAATCTTGTAAAAAATTTTCAATTGTTTCGCTTAATATTTAAAATTCTTCTCAGTTATGAAAGGAACAAGATAATTTGATATTTTCCTAATTAACTGAATTATTCCTAATATTATATTAATCTCAGTTTTTAATTATATTAAGAAGAAAATTTTGTAGATGCGTAGTAAACATATATACTATTTAAATTTTTTTTATTTTTAATGAAAAAAATAAAGATACAAAATACACGAAAATCATGCAATAAAAAATGATGACTTAAGAACACTAAAATATTTTTATAAAGATAAATATGAAATAACATTTCTAAATATCATTCTTAGAAAAAATGGAATATTCTTTGTTGATACCAATCTAAATTATTTTATCATATATGCAAAATAAAGTTTCTACATAGTGTAAGTTTGTCATTATAGTCTATATATCTTCAACGAGTAATATATTTATAATCATCGCAAATTATTCGTGGATTTGTTTTTCGATGTTTAGCATTGCTATGCAAGCATTAGAATAAAACAAGAAGATTGTCCATTGATTCTAAAAGTCTAGAAAAGCTTTGATTCAGTTTGAGTTACGGAAGTATCAAGAATGCGAATCAATGGGCCAATCTGAACATCTCTGCAACTTAAAGAAAAATCCTTATATCTGATGATCGATCTAGATTTTTCAGATAGAAAGCCAATACTATTCCACGCGGCTTTTTGATATATGTTTTACATAGATTCTATTCTTATTAGGAATATAACCGCTTTAAAAGCGAATTACTAGCATCCGACCATTTTTAAATCAACTTTTTACGATTTTATGTTTCTAAATACCTTTATCTCCATTTGCAAATATTTTCCTGTAATTCTTAGCATAGATTTAATTTCTTCAATGTTATTCTTTATACATATATTTAAAGCTTTATATAGAAAAGCTCTACATAATGTAAGAATATATTTTAATTGGTTAAGTATGAATATATGTAAACTATTATTGATATTTATTATTATTATTTATTTTTACAAAGTATATTCCTGTTTTCATTGAATATACTTCATATGGCTGGCACGATTCACGATTGCTTTTTTATCGAATTATATGGAAACAATGTTTAAAAATTGAATTTAAAATATAATAAAATATAAATTGATTATTTAAATGATTCCATATTTTAAAAAATTTTAGTAGAATATATGTTAAATATTTATATTAATCCTATTTATATAAATAATAAGAATTTGACATTTGTTTTCTAATATGTTTAACCAGGAACAAATACGAAACTCTATTAAATTCAGAATATTTTTATATAGTAATAAAATGTCCAAGTGGAACTAAGTTTCATTTTATATATCCTATTACTTACTATATCATATAACATGTTTTCATTTCTGTTACTCTGTTTCCCAGTTATTGCAATTTATGATTCTATTAGATAGCTTTTGTTAATATAAATAAAATAATATTATTTACTAGATTAACCTTATCTGCTTTTCTTTTATATTATTAAATATGTACTTTCAATATTATTTCTCTTGTATTATTAATATATTAGATTTAGGAATAATGAAAAACTTGAATCGAATATTAATGAAATCATTACTTTATTACACTATCAATATTCTTCATTGCATATATTGCAAATAATAATATGCATCAAAAAATTCTTAAATGTTTAATGCTATGAGACATGGTCTAATAGACAATCAAGAGTAAAGTTATGATTTATATAGAAAGAAAAGTGCATAGATGAATAAAGTTTGAATTATTTTTATAAAAAAATATGCATACAGAGTATATTTACAAATTGCTGCAAATTTTCAATTTCCCCAAAATATTAATTTTTTGCAATCTTAAAAATATAATGAAATTATCTTCCATATTAAATAGGTTCATTTAATTGTTAGAGTTAATCAATAGATTATTTTGTTTATGAAAGCATCTATGCTACTCCAAACATTCTTATTTTATAATATAGAAAGACGTACAGAATCATTAATCATTCATAAAAAGTGAATTTAATTAAGAGTTATGCAATGTATACTATAAAATCTGTTGATTATTTCATATGATATCTGGAATTTTTGTCATTTATTTTGAGAATTGAAGGGATCGATGTTTATTGGACATAATATATTTCCAATAATACTATAGAAGTACAGCACATGTTTAAAAATAATAAGTATCTAAATAGTTTATTATAGTCTTGTATTGATGCAATTTTTACGATATAAATCAAATATATCTTTTAAGAATATTGTTGTAAAAAGAACATTGCTTTAGAAACTTTAACATTATTTATTATTAATGTAAATTTTTATATTAGATTATTAACAAAGTAGTCATCCGTATCCGTTTCTAGCAAATCTAAACTTAATTTTGAAATATTTACTAGTAAGGTGAACTATTTTCTCGAGGGAGTATTTAATCCATCATTAATCTCCTTTCTTTGTGACACAGATAACTATTAGAGGATTAAAAAAAACTGATCCGGATCCCATACTAGACAAATCCGGAATTAGTAAGAATCTCGTAGAATTAAGAAAAGATTAATCTAGCCATATGAAGACGTCCGCCTGTCACTGTTTGAAATCTTAAAAAATTGCACTTATATCAATGTCACTACGTTTATCCGATATCTGTTATAATAACCGATATATAGCTTATATATTTTTGATATATAATCCTAAATCAGTCAAGATACTTTAATATAAAAGTATGCGTTGTAACTATATTTCTTAAATATCCATTCAACATAGTGATGAAGTAGAACATTAGCTAGATGACAACATTTGCATTATGGGATAAAGAACCCATAAAGTACTCTATATATATGCACATAATTACAGAATTCGCTTTCCTTCTACTACATCTTGCAAATCCTACACCGTGAAGTATTTTACATAGCATTCTATAAGTCAACAGTTAAAAAACCTTTGGGATATTTTAGTTACACTTTACTGGAAAATTCTATACACTATAAAGGTCTTTAGGGCAGGTTATTTAGACCTCAAGGCTTCTCTTCGCACAAACTATTTTCGTTCGGAGAATTTTAAGGATTTTCAAAGATAATAAAAGTATTCAGAAAAGGAATTTTTATTATAATATTAAATATGTTATATGCTGTAGCATATATGTCTGTGAGGATTGCTTAAAATCATAATCATATAATTTATTCTTCCATTTTTTTTTCTTGTAGCAAGAAACTCTCGTATATATTTTTATAATAAGTTATTATTCGTAAAATATATATATATATATATATATATAGTCTATAGTGAAAGATTCAAATAAAAATAAATGTATTTTCGAAAAAAGTTAAAATTTATTTTGAAAATAATTCACCATATATAGTTCTGTCAGAAATACAATAAGGTACACATGTCAAAGTTGATTTTTAATAAATTCTTTGACTATTTTTTAAAAAACTGTTTGACACTAGAAAATAGAGATGAATTTAGTATTAGGTCTATTTGAAAGGAGATATTTAGAATATTATTAAACTGAGAAAATTGTTTTAAAATATTTAATAACTTCTTAAAATAATAAATTTTATACAATATAATATTTTAATTCACAATAATATTTGAGAAGATTCAATAAATTTTATTAGGATAAAATTAAAACAGATTGCTTAACCTTAGATAAAGCTTATATTCAAGATAATTTATCTTTTATCTAGAAAAGTAAATATATCCGTAACTTTTCATTGAGATAATAAAGAAAATGTCTCTTTAAAAATATAATACAAACCAGGAAAGTCGATTATAGATTAAAAGTAAAGGAAAAAGCAACTATGGAAAAAATTGTCTTTCTATAGAGAGGGATGCAGAGGGATGTTGGAGAGCTGTCCAGCTACGATAAGGGGATGTTAGCGGATTAAGAAGACCTTGAGGATAGGGGATTAGAAATCCATGAAGCGGAGATTCTTTATTAACGGAATTAAAGGAAAGAACGTTAACAATGCAGAAAATCTCTAGAAATACTAGAAATATAGAAAAATATGAAAGTGACTTTCTATCGTCAGATGTGTGTGCACAGTCAGCAATATGGTAGAAAAAGATGAAAAGCAACTCTTATCATTCGTGCTTCAGGACTTTGCTCTACAAGTTAATACTTAGATGTTTGTTTAATATAACGATATTCTACCATTTTATCTTTGTAGCGGTTGAAGATAAATGCTTTCTGTCTGTTGTAAAGTGAAGAAAATTGTCGTTATATCCAGAGGAGATGCGTTATGTTCAGCTATTCCTTGTTTAGAAAGGAAACGATATTTTTATTTTTTAAAATAACTCTCTTGATAAATAACATTTTTCTTTCTAGACACATTGCAAGAATATTCTCTCAAACAATTTTAATTATATTTTATAATTTATGATGTGCTAAAACTAAGTAATTGTAAAAATATGCGTGAAAATTTTTGATCATTAATTTATAGCAACTTATTTGAAAAATTTTTTTATTTGTCTATATTTTTCAATTGTTTTGAGACTATTTATTTTGTAAGGTATTAAGAAAATCGTGACATAATTAAATTGAACTGAGATAAAAAAACAAAACAGTTTATTTTTTTAATAAAGGTTTATTTTTAATTCAATTTTAGACTCTTGATCTTTAAATTATAATTATAAATCAGTTAAAAGAATATTTTGATTTTTTTCTACTTTTTTATATTTTCTATTACATCTTCTCAGGATTTCTTAAGTTTTGTGCGTTGCTGATATTTTCTTTCTTTCTTTAATCATATATTAACCAATACTTTTTATGTTTATAAATTGAAAAATAATATTCTATTGCAATAATAAACTTAAGTATTGTTTATTAACAGTGAGAAATTCTGTTATATTTTTCCTTTTAAAAATATTATAAAATTTTTTATATTGAAAACTGTAAAGCAATCTGAAACGAAGTAAGAGCTGAAAATTGATAATTTTTTTTTTTTTTAAATAACATTTTCCACTTATATTCTAATAGTTAAAAATCTTAACAACGAAACTATAGTAATAGAATTTGTTCTTTTTTGCTAAAATTATAACAAAATCATTTTTATTTTATTGTTATTTTTATTATAAAATATTAAAACGAAAAAATATTCCAATAAGTAAAAAAATTCTTTTCAATTTTATATATGTATAAATAATTAGAGTTAAGATACACAGCAGGGCAAAGAATACATTAAAGTGATAAAAAATAAATAAATAAAATAGACAACTGCAAGATCAGATGAAAGGAAAAAAAAAGGAGAAAAATATTTCTTTGAATTTCATTTCCGATGCAGGTTTAAAGTATCGTTCAGACATTTTTATCTCTACAAACCTTTTCGAGAGTATGTTGAAAAAATAAGTTGAAATTCATGGAAACACTAATAAAAAAGCAACCGAGCTTTCGGTACTTGCTAATGACTGTGGTGCAAATGGAGCTGGGACGTACCGATAAGACCATACTGGCATATTAATAGCTGGTGATAAGGAAGACAAGCATTGAAAGCTGAAGAAGCAAAAACCGCCATGGATTTCGAACTAACTGCTACTTTAATTTGTTCTTCTATCGTTGAGAAACTCTTCCTTTTCCCTTCGCATAGAAAACTTCACTCGGAGAAAGATGTTTTATATATATATAAAAAATTAACGTAAATATCAAAACTTTACTAAATGTTAATCTGTTAAGTATATTTTTTGATTTATTATATTTATTTTATAATTTAAAGAGGAAAAATATATGTATTTATATTATGTCTATATTATATTATTTTTAAAATTTTATATACAATAGATTTAATTATAGGTGTATTTATATATATTTGAATGCTATATATAGATGGTAGCTTATTTTTATACACGCTTTTATCCTTTCATGTTTAATATCTTTCTCGTACTCTACATAAATGACAACTGGTGGCTTTTAAAAATTCAGTTTTTGTCACAAATCAACTGTAGCGAATGGTAGTAAATTTGGTTTATTTTTTAGAAAGAGAGTGGAATGTCAATCATGTGAGATTCCAGTTTCGGCTTCACCTTAACAACCGTCTCTGTTGCTAGAGAAAGGAAGCAACTATCTCTTCCCATATGTTGTCTGTCCACTTAGCACTCGTTAAAATAGACAGTCCTGGTTCGTTTTTCTTGCATGAGGACCTATCTCTGATTGTCATATACGGAGAGAAGTATTCTAACTAATATAATATATATTCTGGTAGAACTGATAACTTGATAAGTATGGCAAGAAAAAAAAACTGAATTCTATAGAGAGTTTTTAGGTATCATTTTTGAAAGGAGAAGAGTTTAAATAAATTATGTTAGAATAATTAAACCAAATACTTAATATGATGATGATAATAATAATAAATAAAATCGTGATGGTTAATTTTAATTTTTTAAGTCACTTATTGGCATTATTGTACTGCGTCGAAAACATGAGATTTACAAAAGATAAACCCTGAAAAGAATGAGAAAAATCGAAAATTATAAATTAAAGATTTAAAGAATCGGATTTATGAATTTAACTTTACTTTAAAGAAATATTAGATTATGAAATGCAGATTTAGAGAAGATATATCTCTTTTATTGTATTAAAAGAATGAAAAGCTTGATCCTTGCTTCTTCAAAGTTTATATTTGATTCTGATAAAAGGCTAAGGTTCTTGGAATTCAGAAGACAGGATATTGGTACAAAGGCGCCTATTGGATTTTCTTCTTAGAAAGTCTGTAACAAAAGAATATTTCAATACTTGTCTTTTGCAAAGATTACTTTTGAATATATTTTTATAAAACTCGCAAGAATATAAAATATTCTCATAAAAATAAGATGAATAACTTCCTTTTATATCTATACATATAGTATATTAATTTTTTATTTTTTTCCTCGGAGCACGTTAGGAATTCGCCAATCCAAGTTGCACATAAATATGCATTGTGTACATAAACACTGTCATGTAAATGCATGTAATTTATTTAAGGGTGAAATATTTATACACCGAATACACGTCGAAAACATGCTTTTTATCTTTGTGGAAGTGGTTAGAAGTAAACGTATAATATAAATTAAAGGAATAAATTTATAATACGAAAGATACTGAAAATACGTTATATTTATTAATTAAAAAATAGAAATTATTAAGAGCGAAAAATGTGCTTTGTAATTAATGCTTTCAATGTTTTCAAGGTTTATTAAAACTCTTTTTTTATTAATAAATATAAAAGAAATTAAATTTGTTTAAAATATTTAAGTAATGTTTATTTTATGCAGAACTAAACATTATATATAATAAATCAATAGAATAAGAAATAGTTATCCATTAAATTGATGTTTAGTTGTCTGATAATTTAAAAATTATAAAAAAAAAACATAAACGAAACTCAGCAAAAAAAAAGAATTAGAATTATTTATTAAAAAATGCTTAATAGAACATAGAAAATTTTGTTTTCAAAACAATGTTGTGATAATCATTAAAATTGCCTATTTATAACGTAAGGCTAATTTATAATAAAAATTTGACAGGAAAATAATTTATCAAATTTCTAAATTATAAAATAATTAAATTAAGAAAAAAAAATATTAATAAGCTAATAAAAGACCGCAAGTAAATTAATATGTAAGTGAATACTTGTTAATCAAAACCGAGCTTCATTATCATCACTTCTATAATTTGCGAAGATCCGGAAGAGTAGATTAGAAAGAAGATACGAAAGGCAAAAGTTATTTATTTTCTACACCAATCTAATTTTTCATAATCTCAGATGAAAGTAATGGAAGACGTCAGCGTCAAAATAATCTTTTGTTGGCACAATCTGTCTCAGAGGTGGATATTTGATCTATTTTAGAAATTATCCTTCTAGATAATATATTATCAAACTGACTACTTTCCACCCTTGACTCTTTCCATCATTACACAACAAAAAAAATTATATATGTATAAATTTAGAAATTTTCTTTTAACCGCAACTTGTTAATATTGACAAGGAAGAAGTTACAATTTTGAAGAGGAAGTGATAAGGCTCCATTATACAATTTTTTGTTCTTTCTTATCACGGTTATTTATGTAATGCGAAGAAGAAAACCAAATATTTGTTCTTTGTCTCCTATCGGATATCATTCTTATGTTATACTTTTCCATCTAAGCTTTCAATAATTAATGATTAAAAAACACCGCTAAATCTAGAAAATTAAAAATTTATTAATAAAACTAAATATAACTTATATAATGGAGGAGTTTCCCGGTAAAACTTTTCTTCCAAGTACATCCGGAAAGGGAGGAAGTGCTGCACAGTCCATAGCTTCAATTTCTCAAGAGAAACAAACTACTCAAGATTTGGACAAATGAAAAATAACAATGAAATACATTTCGAAGAAGACAAGTAAAGCAGAAAAGATTGGAATTGCTTGAGTGACAGCGGAAAAAGCGGAAGACAATCGGAAAATTGAAAAGATCCTTTTATCTTAAGGGTCGGTAAGAGAACTCTGGAGTTGTTTGCGTCATGCACTTTATTAAGAATATCAGTCATTTACTCTTCTTGAGAAGGTTTTTGTAAAATGATGTTACTCGAATCCCTCCAGATAAATTCTTAAAAAATATATCTCAAGTTTAAACTTATAGAAGTGAAGCAGACCGAATGATAAATACGTTTAGTTTCCAGTTTTCATCTTAATTTGTACTTTTACTTCTAAACAAATTATTTTTATTTCTGGAACGATTTAATTTTATCTCTAACATTTTAAAAACTATATATTATAACTTTATTAAAATTATTACAAACACGTTTATATATATGTAACATAATGCATTTTACTTAATTTTTATGAAGTAAAATGCAATATAATGCATTTTACTTTATCCGGTAGCGAGTAGATGGAAAATAAAGTAAAATTGTAATGTATTTAAGCATTATCGATCATATTATAATTTATTTAAACAAATTGAACAAAATTGTAATGCATTTAAATTTTATTGAAATGAAAAGAAAAGAATAAACATTTGTTCAATATCATTTTGGAAAATTCTAAATAAAAATGCGTTATAAACCTGAACAGTCATATAAAAATATAAAATATATATAAAAAGTTATATTAAATTGATATACACACTTAAAATTAAAATTTATGAGCAGAAACCGTCCAATTTAATATACTCTATTAGACGATTCATCATTTTATATAAGTAGATGCTCTCTAATCTGCATAATCAATGGTGAATCTTCGCTTTAATAACGAAACTATTGAAACTTCTAGAAGTTTAATAAAAAACAAAATTACTAATTTTTTAACTTTATGAGAATAAATATTATCTTTTCTTTTTTTGGTTAGAAAAAATAAATATATTTTAAGTCACAATCAATATTCCGATAAAACATAATTGAAGAAAAAGCATGTTTGATAATCTACAAGTAAAATCAGATATTTTTAGATATACAAATGAAAATCTGATACGGATTTGATATGGATAGCTCCAGATAGATATATTATACAATCGGAGAATATCCAAAAAATCAGATTTCCGATAGCGAGCAGATGGAAAAAGAAATTAGTCGAATTCCACTCAACTTAAACAACAGAACAATTTGTAGCAACTTCTTGATAAAAGCAATAATAATAAATATAGAAAGCCTATTTTTGTTTTGCTTTTTTCTGCAACAAATGACAATTTCGTGAATATTTTATTTATAATTCTGAAAGATTAAAAAAAGCAAAATATTTTTCTCTATACTTATTTTTAGTTGGATAAGTTTCTATAATATATCTGTAATAATAGAATTATTTTCCTTTTATTTTCTTTTTCATATTCTGTATTATATTTATTTAACGTCTTGGGATTCTCGCATCATCTGATCTTTCTATCTCGAAACATATTGTTTTGCATGATTGAAAAATAACTTGAAAGTAGCTTTAAATAAGGAAACAAGGGACATTCTCTTCGATAAAAACTTCATATTTTTGTCTAAAGGTTCTAGTAAATAAGTATGAATTCGAAGATTCTTTAAAAATCAAGAATATTTTTCTTTTTATTTCATTCTATGTATTTTAATTTCTGTAGTGTGTTTGATTAGATAAGAATAACTTTATAGTGTAAAAATGAAGAAAAATAGTTTGTGACATAAAAACAGTAATAATGGTAAATTAATGACGTAACTAAAAGATCGTAACAATTATTATTAATTTCATTCATTAACATAATGTCAAATTTGTAAACAAAATTATTATATGATCTGGGTAAAGGGTATTATTTAACGAAATAACTAATGGTTTAGGTCATAAATTGATTTACGAGATCAGTTCGTTTTCTAAGCTAGTTAGTTAATAAAAAATTTTTATCTAAGATTAAAATGCATCCATTGATACACTTTCAATAAAAATTAGCATTAAATTATGATTAACCTCACAAATTTCAGAGTACTGTCCAAAAAATAGCCCAGGACGATTTAACAAGAAACAAATTAACTGACTAAGATCCACATTCATCTTCATCCCTCTTCTAACGATAGCCCACAAATTAATAACATCCACTGAAGTAATCAAAATCCGAGTAAAAGCCCCTCAAGGCAAATACATTATCCACATCCCACAATCGAAATCCTCCATCTCCAGAGGAACCATAAAAGAATCAAACTCTACATTCAAAAAGTCAGAAAACTCATAAATTCGATGCCATTACAGAAACCAAAATTGTTTTGCTAAAGACAATTGAGGCGTTGCGGATACGAAGGGCGAACTCAACAAACGCTGATGTCGAGAAAAATGAGTTTCAAGTTTTAAGCATAGGACGAACTCAACATAAAAGTTTAAGTATTGTATTAGAACATTTTCCTGCGGGTTTTGAAACTACGATGGAAAAATTTTATTAAAAATAGCACCTTATTACACTTATTATTGCACTTAGTCAATGGCTGCTGTTTTTCAAACCGTGCTTTTGTATGGTTAGGAAGGCCAAACTTAACAAAAAACTTACCAGCGTATTCTGTGGCGTCATGGGAGCGGAATGAGGGAAAAAAAATTTTTTTGTTCCAATGTTGAGTTTGCCCTTCGTATTCGCAACGCCTTAATTGTTTTATTATTATATAGATAATTATTTATGGATAAGATAATTATTGGTAAATTATTTGCTTTTAAGCATCTTCGATATTATAAATGCTCATATCCTAATAAAAATCTGTCTTTCTCCGATTAATGTAAAATAATTACAGTAAATAATGTATGCACGACTTTTATTTGTATCTTCTCATATTTTCTACTAAAATCGTGGGCTTTAAACAAATAAAAACTTTGTAACCATACTACATACAAATTATGTTTACAATTAAAAACTTATTATGAAAGTACGAGCTCGTATACAAACTGAGAATTATTAAATAGAAAATCTCACGTGAATTTGTACTTTGTATAATGAAATTTTTAAAAAAGAAGAATCTCTTTGAAAAACTCTTACAAATAAACTTTCAAGGAAAAAATTTCTCCAAACAGCTGCAACCTTTTGAAAAATTTGCATATCGGAAATTTATATTATTGTAGTCTACTAACAATGCCTCGTTCTTTCTTACATAATATAAGTGCAGTACTGTATTTGATTATTGCAAGAAATTACAAGAAATACATCTTCAATCTGAACTTTGTTCACCGAGTAGTAGAGAAAATTAGCATGTAATATCCGTTCGACGTGCTCTATCATCATTAATATTAAATGAAGATTTTCATCAAGTGCAGTAATTCTTTATTAATTAGTAATGAATTCATGATTTTCCATCTAAATTATATTATCTAATTAATAAAAGTACATTTTGCTACTTTTACTGAAAAGTTTAACAAGAATAATAATGCATCGATTAATTGTTATTCTTAACGAAATGCTATTTCAATTAGTGGGAAATGCTGTTAATTTCTGACAGTTATGACGTAAATAATTAAAGTATTTTTTTTTATATTAATATGCATAGTTTTTTTAAACAGAAAATAAGAAAAATCGATGAAATCGTGACTACCGAGAAAGATCAAATAGTGGAGAGCTGCGAAAAAACTAAGATTCTTATCCTATTTTGCAAGATATTTTTGAATTTTTGCTACGTTATTAGAGACCGTTGGCAGTAACTTAAGACCTAAAGCGTAGGAAGCATCGCTATGACTGAGAAAGAACAAGCTATGACGGCATATCCAATATAGTTAGGTGAATGTGCGTGATAAGGTTTGTTATCGGAGTATTCCGATTGAATATGACATGCAGAAGCTTGTAGAATATAATGATTTTGATTAATTAAGAATTATTGCGTAATACATGTTATTGACGTAATCATGACGTATAAAGAAAGCTAACAATAGTTTTATTAATAAATATTCAAAGTATAATTTTTTCTTCATTGAAACCCAAATTAGCTATCTTTATATAACTTATGACGCAATAAGCTATTTAAATTCTGTAATTGATTTTACATTATACGCAATTCAGTGACGTAATTGCGATTTCTTAAAAGAAACGCCCATTTTAATGAACAAATTTCAATTAAGCGCAATAATAAATGTTATGTTTCAACAATAAGTTTGAAAGATAGAGAATTGGATCACAATAACAATAATAATCGCAATAACTGTATGTATAATTTAAATAAATTGAAGTTAAACTATATAATTAAATACAAAATTTATTTTTAAAAAAAATCAATAAATTTTGTGAAAAAATAAAATAAAAAAAAATTTCACAGAAATAAAATAAATTGGGATAGACGGAAATAAAAATAAGGAATTTTTAATTTTATAAACTGAAAATAAATATCGTTAGCGTGACTTTCGTGATTCACGCAAACTGACAAAGTTTCCAATTTGACAGAAAAGTGTTGTAAAGTAATTAAGTTGGAGCCGCTCGATATTTTAGTAATTTATGAAGTTTAATATGACAGAAATACGAAGATTTGCTTTCGTTTTATTTTTTTTTTTACCCTTTGTTATTGCTTTAATACAAAATTTGACATTTTTCATGACATACTGGGACGTTCCTTTACCTGTTACGCGTATCCTGCTGTCAACTTTCTTGTTAGCGTAACGGTAATGACGTACAGAATAAAATATTCATTCCATAATTCGTGTTTAAGTTGTAATATTAAGGAAGTAAATTTTTCCTCCGCGACAAATTTTGTTTAATAACCACTCGGTCCATTTTTTACATTTTTTTTTGTGTTGCATGGTATATTTCTAGATTTTAATCGACTCATTGTCATTCTGCTTGTAACGACGATTTCCAACCACGTAATTATCTTTTGGGATTCGTAAAATTTGTCAGAGAGTAGGTGTTATTAGCGATCTACTGCTCTGATGATCCTGTACATCACGTGATCCTTCCAGAATATTTTTATTTAAATTATTTAGGAATATTGAATATTTACAAACACGTGATAACCATGTTAGCCGGAGTGTTAGAGATTACTATACTAACAATTATAACCGTAGCAATACTACTTATTTAAATACCAGCTTTCTAAACAAGGACCTTTGTTTATTGATCTCGTGGTTGCATTTTGTAGCCACGTTATTTGCATGTTAATCACGCCTTTCCCTCCATATTTATAACTTTGATATTTACGTTAGTTGCTATCATGTGACCTTTCTATTTATAATAGTGCTACTTACTGTCTAGTCACATGACTGTTCTTTATCAATGCCACTGAATATGCATTATATTCTATTTTAATCGTGGAATTAGTAATTTATTTTACAGCGGTCAAAATATTCATTATCTAAAAATACAGTATTGCAAATAGCGTAATAATATGAGCATGTATGAATTTTACACAAAAATTTGTTCACGATTCTTTGGTTCCTCTCCATCATTTTATAGCAATTATTTTTTTTTTTAATCTTACTAGATTATTTTTATTGTGATTAAAGTTAAATACTTACGAATCATATAATTATCATCATTTTGAAGAGTTCATTTTTAATGTGCTTTGATCATGCAAAATTAATAAATTCTTGATCACATGGCACATTGATCAAGTAAAAAGTTAGAGTTGTGAAGAGTTCTAGCAATCTAGTTATTTTTAAGTGGTTTATGTAAAATACTGAAATCTATATTAACTGATAAGATTGAACTTATTTCACTGTTTTGACATCACTTTTACAGATCTTATGGCATGATGCATTAATAGAAAGATATCATCCGCACTTATAAACAAGGAAGAGAAAAAAATTTCTATATCTCCTAACAAGAAATAGGCGTTGATTTGTTCTCCATGTTAAAGCTTTGCTATTGACATATTCTGTTCGATATACAATATGTCCTCATGTCGATTTTAATAAACCTATACCGCAGTTGTATTCAAAAATCGTAGAATGGAATTGCGTGAAGAATATTTGCGTGATCTTATTTATATTTGGAATATTTTTCCATCTGCGGTGGCTTAACTGGAAATTATCAATATATTTAGAATATATTCATAAAAATTTCTTCTCTTTTCATCTTTAAAATTCCTTTTAATACAAGTTTATGTGTGTCATACGTGACACGACTGTAAAGTTATCGAATATATGTATATATATTTATAAACTAGGTAGAGTAGGAACATTTTTTTATCTAAATGAGAATGTATTCATCAAAATGGATAAATATTTAAAAAAACGGAGAGTAATAACTCATGTGCAGATCGTCGAGTAAAAATCTAAATTTAGATTATTAATTTACTAGTCCTGAATATCGATTAGTTTATTAATTTTGTTAAAGTTAAGTTTAAAAAATTGCTCTGTTTTTACTTTTATCGAATACTTTAGAATGAGATAGAATTTAGCCTACAGGATAATGACTTTTGTTTCTGTCACTTTTTAAGGATGGAGGAAATCCGGATTTAAGAGATAGCACTCTTTTGGATCTGAGTAGAATCTTAAACACTATTGAGCCACTAAAATGTTATTATTTCTTTAAGTATCATAAATTTAGGAAATAATAGAATTGTTTTTCTCTAACATTTCAAATTTCAGATGGTCTGAAAATCAAAATGTTATTAACGAAACAGTAATAAGCATCCTTTATTGAATAATCATTACGATAATATTCTTTTTTTTGTTAAGATATTTTAATTTTTTTATAATTTATGATACATCACATGTCAATAAAAATTGTTTTGAGTTAATTTTTTATGATCATTTTAATATGAAAACAAAAGCATTATTGAATTCTCTTTCGAAAGAAATCATTAAGGGAGAAATAAAGATCAATTAATGGAGTTAGCATAAAAAAAACTGTGTTATGCCACGCGATAGTAAATATATTGCAGTAAATTGCACAAGAAATTCTTGAAAACGAAAAAATTTTTTTAAACTTCGCTAGGGAATAAATCCATTAACGACTACTCTAAAACATTTGTTCAGTCGACAATTGCCCATCGACTGAAAACATTTCTTTACATGGCAGTTTCAATGCTATCAAGAAAATATCTAATTTTTAAAGAATAAATATTGCATAAATGGAGAATGTAAAGCAATAACTTTAAAAAGGAAACTTCATAGAAAAAAAAGGAAATGCGCTTTTTTTCTACTAACTTATTTATAACAACTTTACGATACTAAAATAGATGAGCTTCATTCTCTTTCAATTCTATCCTAAAAAATCCAACATGTTAGAGATGTTTTAGGTGTATAAAAATTTTTAAATAAATAAATATATATTACGTTTACATATATTTAAGTGATTTTTGCAAGGTTTTTCGAATATTTTATTTCAAACTGTCAGAGTAAATGGAATGTTCACATTCTCTTTTGAACTGTTTATATGTTTGTTTATAAAAAATGTCTTGCTTTAAATATTTGATTATCCATCTGTAAAAGAAGATAAATTTATTATGAATTGAAAAATTATGCATATATTATTTTGTCTTCTCGATTCTGAAACTGGAGGAAACTAAAGAAGATAATTCTCTGTATTCTTGAATCTTCAGAAATTCGGTATTTTGAGTTTTTGGTAGTAAAATAAATATTTTTTTATGATCTTATCATGAACTTTTAAATAAAAATAATTAATTCTTTTGGATATGCTTAAGAAATTCTTATGTTGATATTAAAGATTACGTGAATAGTTCAGAAAAGAAGCAGTTTTAAAACTTAGATCACATATTTTTTAATACAATTATAAATTCTCGATCTTCATTTCGATATGGAACGTAAATTTCAAAAAGAAAATATCTCTCCATTAAAACAATTCAGAATAGAAAATTAGCAACAGTTCCAAAATAGGAAGAAGTCAAAGTAATAATATAAATTTTCTTAAATTCCCATAAGCATAGCTATTCATCTCTCTTATAATATAAAGCATCGAAATGACAGTTCATATAACAGCCCACTCATTAATCAATGCCTCTCTCCACAGAACAATCCTCATTGTGGAAACAGATAATGACATTTTAATGTTCGAATCACAGATTGTCTTTAGCATATTCATTGTATTGGAGAAAATCAGAAATTGTGGAACTTTCAACAGCTGTAACACGCGATGTGCATGTTCTCACCTCTCTTTTCAAACACGCTTTTCTCCAACACCAATTCTGCTTTTGCATATTCATCCTTACACGAGCTTTTGCTGAGAGAAGTCGATTTTTTATTTTTTGAATAAATAAGCTCTGCCAGTTTATTTTTTTGCTCGGTGTTCCTCCTTTCCCTCCCCCTTTTCTTACTCCTGGTTTAAAATGTGCACACGCATGACGGAGCATACTTACAAGTTGTGTTGCTACGGTTTTAATATTCATTGGCTGATGTATATGTATGTTCAACAGAAATTCTTTTCGTTTGTTTGTGTTGTTCAGCTTCTATGTTATCGGAAATTCGTAATTTATAAAGTGCAATGATCCCTTAGTTAAAAAAAAAAAAAAAAGCATATAGTAAAATGAAATTTACGAGTTTTGTATATTTTAATACACAACTTTTTCTGTTTTAATTAAAATTGTATAAATCAAAAATGCAAAGAAAATAAAAAAAATCTATATTTATTTTTTTTTTATTTTTCTAGAATTTAAATTTTAAATTTGATACTCTACTTTTTATGAATAAATAAAGGAAAATCATTATTTGATGTAAACATATAATATAATATGCGAACACGAGAAGTGTGAACTCCTAAAAAATTTTACAGATAATATAATATAGAATTCAAATATTTTTTGTGATTTGAATGCTAAATTTTACTTGAAAATGTAAAAGGTTGTGTTATTTATTCTCTAATCGTTAAATATTTTATGTGTTCCTTCACGTTAATCCAATGTATGTATAGCGGAAAGTAAAAACAATATAATTTAGAACTTAATAAGGAATCATTGCTTTTTGCATTGATTAAAGATGAGCTAAATTTAAATTGAATATTTTAAATATTTTATAAATACTAAATAACTCTTAAATTTATTAATTAAAAATTACTTATTTATTGATTGTAAAATATAAAATATATAATTTATAGCTGTATAAATGCTCATAAATTTTCTATACTCTTTCATGTTTCGATGAAAATATTTGAAACATTTTTATCTTTATCTCTAGTAGATTTCAAATGAAAAAAAATATATATTTATTGATTAAATAAAAAAGAAATATATATATAAATATATATAAACCATTTACAGAAATAAATTAACTTATAAAATTTCCAATATGTTGTTTAAAGAAGGTAGTTAAATTTGATTTTATTTTAATCTAGAAATATATAAGATGAGTGAAGCAAAAGCATTAAAGTGATGATTTACAAAGTTAAAATTTGTTTTTACTCAAATATATCGCTTTCAATAAATTATTGTTGATGCCCATTTTTAAAGAGATATGTTGGTTTTTTTTATGTCATCAGTATGTGAGCGTATTATAATCGATCAGATAACATTTATTTTATCTTATGATAACAAAATTTTTATATATTTTTTACTCGAATCGGCATTATCTCTATTCCACTGACGATTTTTTTCCATATAAAATTCTATCAAACAAACCTAAGAAAGTAATGTTGAAGAAGCACTTTAACAACTGGAATTTTTTTTATTTTTTACTTCTTCGAATTCCAGCTTTAGATATAAATTATCCGAAAATTCGGATCGATAATCAGAACACTTCAAAATATTTTTTGGAGAAACATTTCAATATAGAAAAGAACTTATCTCCAGGGATGACGCGTTTAGCTTCCAGCAATATAGGCACAGAGGGAAAGAAAAACGAAAAATCGCTTTTCCTTTTAAGTTTCCATCGCTTTACCAAAAATCATAGTAAATAAAAACTTCATATAAGGAAAAAATCGTTTTAGAATTTGATTTTCTACCATTTTCTGTAAGTACGAGACGAAACAAGGATAGACAAGGAAGAGTAAAACAGACGTTGTTTCTACTGATAACCCAGGATCTTCCATTCTTCCCTCAACTTCCTTAATGGGACTAAGAGCAAACAAAAATAAGAATGTGGAAGTGGTTGTTGGTTCTTATTATTCTCATGTCTGTAAAGATGACAACTGAAGTAGACAATGTCTCTTGTCTTCGACAGTTTTGCAGTAAGAACAGTAACTGGACATCTAGTCTCTCGAGTCTACTTTAATTCTTAAGAATTGGCATTTCTGAATGATTTTGTCACATTGTTTTCATCTTTAAATATCTATAAAGCTTTAGGGATCAACGTTTCGGATTTCTCAAATTCCATTCGCGGCTCTGCGGTTTGTTTAGGTAAAATAAATATTTTATCTATTTATTTTTCCTATAAACAAGCATTCGTATTCTTTAAGAGATCGAAAATTAAATTAAAGTAATACATTCACAATTTTTTTGCAAATTTCCATTTAGCAATTTTATTTTTTACTTAATATTTCTTTCACTATTTTCTTTTTTTTTATAAAATAAAAAAAAATTGTTGACATTTATAAAAAATTAGAGTATATCTAGTAGTTTTGAAGCAATATTAAGATTTAATTCTTTAACGCAACATACATTTAGCATTTTCTGTATGTACAATATCTAATTAAACAATTTTTACGAATACTACAATTATTTTCTACAAAATAAAATAAATTTATTATAATTGGGAACAAAAATACCTTCAAAATAAACTATCTTAATTATTATATAGAGAATTGTGGATTTTAAATTTATTTTTTGTATCAATACAAGATGGAAGAATGGTATCGGTTCCTTTTCCTATTGAGAAAATCGATAAACTATTTATATATTTATTTTTCTCTAAGTGTGATTCAATTAAATCTCTCTCTCTCTTGAATGCAGTAGAAAATATTGCTTGAGGACATATACATAGAACTATCTTTGATGCAGTGTCAAACCGTCGCCGATATTGCTATTCGTGACAAGAGCGCACGCAAGCGCTGATTATTCTCATGGTATTACCTTATTATGATTTGGATACATCACGTAAATTTACTAATAACGTGTTAGAATAGCATTTCCCGTGACGGATGTGCGTAGCATGTATCATCACGATGACAGTCATGTCTGCTCTAAAAAAAATCGCGCCTCTCATAACGCACGAATTGAAATCTAAATTAATTTTTTCTATGTTTATACGGAACTTTAAGCAAAATTTAATCAGAGCACATAAAAAATTGATGATAAAATATTATTCCGTGGCTGTTTATCCTTTAAAAAAATGATTACAATAGCATTAGGTAGACGTTCATGTTCTCAAACGGGATATATGGAAGAACTGTCATAAGAATTGCCGGATAAAACGCCTTTGGCAGAAAAGGAAGTGATGCACACTATCACATTAGGGATCTTTTCTGTTTTCTTTTTTATTCGCATCATAACTATCGAGATTTTTTTTCTATCCCAAGTGGATTTAGGTCACTGATATAATATGTTTATCTAATAAAATAATACATACTTATTTCTAACTAAAATAATATTTAATCCTTCAATAAATTTAGCATTTTTTACATGCGATTTAGAATATTAAAGTTTGATAAAAATTTAAATTAATTTCATAAGTATTCATTTAAATGAACCATATTTTCGCTACTAAAAATTAAAATTGTAATGATTAAATAAAAGATTTTGCATTTTTTTTAATAAAATTAAATTAAAAATTGATTTTATTAATTTAAATGATTCTGATTAAAATATGTGATGCAATAAAGGAGACGATTTTTTTAATTTTTTAATTTATAAAGAATTTTAAATTTAAAATTACTTATAAATTTGTAATATTTTAACAATAAGGGAAACATAAACCATTCTATATCTTTAATATTATAACTGTAAAGTATAATAATTGAGTAAAATATTAATAAATTAATTTTGAAGATAAAGATTAATTACAATCATCCATAGAGTTAAACTTAATTGGTTTAACTGGCGCAATTACAATTTAAACGTGTTAAATAAAGACATAAATTATTTTAAAGTTTAAATATTAATTTTAGTGTTATTTAATTAGGAAAATGAACTAATTTAATGTAATTCAGGTACCGGATGAATTGAGCTAATTTTTTCTTCTTCCACTCTCTCTCTCTCGCTCTCTACAAGTTAATTCCCCAGAGGAAAAGTATAGTATAAATTTAATACTTCTTCTACTTCTAAAACTAGTAAGAATTCAAGACCTGTTTTTTCAAGCTGAGCTGCATTAGAAGGCCAAATAACTAGCTGAGTAATGAAAAATTAAAAAATAGCAGCGGATAAAAACATCATTAAATTATTTACATATGACAAACATCGATTTGAACGTAGACCATATTTTTTTCTTTTAATACACCGCTGATTTTTACTCCAAAAACATCTTTAAAAATTTTGCTAGATATAAAACTGAAGTAATTTTAATAATAACTGTTTAAAGAACCATTAGAAGATAAATAATAAATAACTAAATATATTTTTAATACTTTCTCCCTTACTGAATTTCTGCTTTGTTTACAAAGTAAAAACGTAATACGTGGGATACTTTTTTTACGACGTTAACCATAAAGTAACAAACAATGTTACTGTTCTTTCCGTCTTCCTTCTACTTCCTCATTTAATTTCCTTGGCTGTCATGCCAGAAGAAAGAAAAGTGCAGTTGCTTGAGGCTTCAGTTCCTTACGCAGATTTACTACGACTTTAGATGAACAAAACAAGATTTACTCGCTGCAAAACGTGACTTTTGTAATATTTCCCCGTTTAATTTAACACTTTGTACGACCGAAATTCTACTTATATGAAATGCATTTAAATATTATATAGTCTAAATAAAATAGTAAAAAAATTACGAAATAATATTCTTAAAAATTAAACACTTATGCTCTATTTAAACTTGATTTATTTACTATTAGCACTGAATACAGTGCATCAGATGCGTTAAGTCAACTGTATATAAGTTATAATTATGATAGCCATTAACAGTATTATTATTATCAGCAACCAAGTAATAAATAATCAAAATGAGATAATAAATACTGTTTATAATCATTTTATTCGTCTTGAATAATTTAATTACACGTGATTATTTATTATGTTTGTTTTAATAACCCGAAAAATTGTTATTAATTGGATTATTTCTTTTAAAAATATATACATATATAATTTTTCCCAGTCTTTCAGACGGTTAGAATAGTTATATAAACACTTTTTTTTTTTAAATGCGGTTTTAATTTGTGGGAGGCGAATATTTTTGCAATTCTAAAGAGACAATCCCAAGTGAAAAATTAAATATAAAAAAGAATAAAATTTTATAGTTAAAAAAAGATAACTGGGTCGTTGATCACTTTTAGATCGCTTTCAACCAGAAAAATCGGGGAAAAAAAATTATATATATATATTTTTGAATTTCTATGCGTTCGTGTAGATACAAAAATTCAGAATAATGACAAACATTTGATGGATGAGATGGATAATATCTCTATGTGTGGCATTGCTATTTGTCTGAACCCTTTCATAATTCAACAAAGTTTCGTTTCGAAGAAAGGATTCTTTTTTCTCGTTTTGTAGGCTTATGTCTGCTTTATTCTTATAATTCAGAAAAATTTAATACAGATAAGAAGATAATATATCGATATTTTAAAAAAGAATTCACCGTTTATAAACTGAAAAAGCAGTATAAAAAATAATTAAAGGATAGATAGCGTAAGTTAAATTGATACTTGCAAAATATCGGTCGTTTCTTGACTCTTGTGCAAGAAATTGTTTAGGAAGCCGGAAATTGGTGACTGTTCAGGATGCTTTATATATATATATATATATTTCGCAGCAGTAAATAACTCCATCCATCAAGGAGAGTTTATCAAGTTGTCACTACTACCATCTGAATTTCTCGTGACGTGTTTGCAACATGGCGATTCCTTCCATCATGCACCATATACCTAAAGAGTTCTTTAAATTAAATACATTGTTTATTTAAAAATTAATAAATGTGTGACATTTATAAAAGTAAGCTTTAGCTCTTTAGAAATTTAATAAAATAGTTAGTTTTAAGCTGTTAAATTAATTAATGTTAAATTATTCGAATTAAAATAATTTATTTATAATGATTTAATGCTAGCTCTACAATTATTATTTAAAGATACTTGTAGAAATATATTCTAGTTAGTTTTGGTAATATAATATTTTAATGTGAAAATTTATGATGTTTTAATCTTGAATATTATTTTTATTTAAAAAATTACATTCAAATCCGTGCATCAGCCTTTTTATTAATTTTATTTGCGATAATATTAACATTAGTAATAATAATAATAATAATAATAATACTGTAATTCTTTAGTAATAATAACATACTTTTGCAGAAATTAAGAATAATAAAATATCATGATTTTATAGTATCATAAAATTTAAAACTAAGTTATAATATAAATTATTACTACTACACTAATTTAATATAGTGTTAATAAACATGTTGATAGCACAAAAGTAAATAACTTTATAATACTATAAAAGCATTAGTGAAGCAATATATAATTATTTTATTATTTTGTTATAAATGTATGCATGTCTATGTTTCACATTAAAGGTTAATAGTTCGATTTCGTTAATTAAAAATTTTTACTTTAAAAATATTAAAATAGTAGCCTAATGTAAATTTTTCTATGAAGTGCAAAACGCGATGATTTCATTAATATATAAAAGCATTAAATAAAACGTGTTTATCGAAAGAGCAAAATTAGTTTTATAAAAAAGAAAAGCAATTCTTAATTTTCTAAGTTTAATTACAAAATGCGTAAAAGGGAGCAACACCTTGGAGTCTCAACCTCATCGACTCAACAAAGATGTTAGCGACTGCTCGAGCCCGTTAATGTCACCACATTCATTTTCCAGTTGAGAGACAAAGCTAATACGACGTCGTTTGTACTAAAGAGCATTAATGGCAACGTTGGGAGGGAGGCATTGAGTTATTATCTGGGTGGCATGGGTGCCAAGATGTTTCGACCCCCCTTCTTCAAACCTGAATGTAGTGAGAGAGGTTTCATAAGCAGGTGTTATGGTACAGTGTTTAATGCTTAATGCATATAAATGGTATGCGTATGAGCCCTTAAATATAATGGGTGGATAATTTTGGCATCAGCAGTCTTTGACATCTTTATTTATTCGTGATGAAATTAATATATTATGGATTTTCGATTATCGTCATTATTATTATTATTACTATTACTATTAGATAAACGATTCAAATATGAATTTTTTACATTTGAGATTTTTTGTAAGTTGATCGTTTTCACAATAGGATAATAATTTTTTTTTTCAGTAAAATTTTGATCTCTATAAATTTTTTATGTTATTTTTTTAATTTATTTTAAATATTTAAATCTGTAATTGATTCTTTTCGATAATTAATGATTAAAAAAATCTACTGATGCCATAATAACGTTATTATAAATAAATTTATAACGTTATTACGTTATTACAAATTTGATTATCCTAGTAATCAATAATGTTATCATTATTCGGTTCTTGAAAAATAATTTCAAAATTATTTTTCAAGAACCGAAAATAATGTTGTTATAATAGCAAAATGTTATTCTAAGTAGATAAATAATTATAGTTTTCTATTTATTTATTTATTTTTTAATTTTCTAATATTAGTTAAAAATTTTGATATTTATATTGTAATTTTATTTTTGAACGTTCCAAATATTTTAATAATAAATGATATAGTTAAATTACTTTTTAAACTTTAATCTTATGATACTAAATATTACAATAATAATATTGCATAATTAATCTTTAGAATATAATAAAGAAATAATTTATAGTAAGAAAAAAGTTGTTGTTATTAGCGATATTATATCAGTAATACTTCTTGTTTTCTTTAATAATTCTTCTTTTCAACGACGATAATGTACTTTTCGAAATTTACCTACGTTCTAAATTTGATAAAATGTGTATTTACTAAGAAAATAGCTAAGAATAACATTATATTTTGTTTATTTTGTTGAAAATAAATATGAGAAATAAAAATTAAATGTATATTTTATTTAAAAAAATGTTCTTCAAACATGAAAGTCATAAAAGTTGTTTTGTTTGAAAAATACAAAATGTAATTTGATCTTTTTCATGCTTTTCTACAATAATGTACAATATATTTTATTATTCTACAGTGCATTGTAAGCAAGAAAATTTAATTCTTTAGATGTAAGAAGAACATCAGAGAAGTAAAAATTCGAATAGTTATCAAAATTCGGAACAAAATGTCTTCTCTGGATCTTTCTAGAATATTTTTGGTGCGATTGTGTGCACAAGCAGATTTCTTTCCACTACTTCACGGTTGCGTGAAGGGGATGTGAATGTGTCAAGTGCTTCAAATGTGAGTTATTCTTTTAGATGAGTGTTTGATGTTAAATTGTAAGGATTTACATAAGGTTTTATGTTCTATAAAAAGAAACATCTGTTGAATACATTTTTTACTTTACCTATTCTACTCTCTGAATAAAATATTAATTTATTTTATATGGAAACATCCTGTACCTTAATACAACTATGTTAAAGTTGCTGGTCGTAAATTCAAATCGAAAGATGTCAGACTTGTTGGTACTTATTTTAAGTGAATTTTTTTCTTAAAAAATCGTTCTTAATCCTAAGTAAATATTAACTAGGATTTATATTGAACTGTTTGAAAATTTTCTTTGTTTCTGGTAATTTAAATATATAATACAAATATATGACAATACATTGATCCGAGTATTTAAATAATTTATTCAGGGATATTTTAATAATCGATTCTGTTCGAGATATTTTTAAAAGAATAAACAAACTAAATGAACGAAAAATTGCAGAATTGTTATTACAGTAATAATACTTAAATTTTTAGAATTTTATTTACAAAAATATTATGTTTAAATTGATGCTTTTATAAGAATAATGGACACCATTCGATGTCTTTTTAGCCATTACAAGTTCTGATAACAAAGAATTGTTATTTTTTTTGCATCGATAAAAATGCTACGGTATTTTAAATTAATAGAGTAATCTTATACTGGATTTGCTACATTACCATCAGTTTGCTTTATTAACAATAAAGTAAAAGTTTATTCATAGACTTGTTTATATAATTAATTAAATAATTTATTATATGGTTCTATCTTAGTAATAAAATAAAATTATACGATCTTGTTACACGTAACAGAATAATTTATATCCATTGATGCTATTATAGCAACAATGGATCAATTAGATCCACTGTAATGCTCACGAGCTTTTGTATTTAACAGAATATTACGGGATGTGCAACTATAACAAGGAGATACAGCTGGAACAATAACAATAATTGCATTACCATATCATATGACGTAATTAGAGTATCGAATTTTCATCTCTAAAACTTTAAAAATGAAATTTTTTCATATTTTATCAGAATTATTTAAGATAAAACATGAAATTGCTTGTTTACCAATTACGGCTTTATTGTTGCTGGTAATATAAATAATATAATGTAGTAATTATGTATTTATTAAATATGCTTTCCAGAAATTTAACTTGGTTAATAGAAATATGGTTTCAGAAAATGGACTTAGATGTAGAAATTTAATACTTGGTCACTAATCCCTTAAGTGTTAATAATGAAGGGAGATTAAGAATGAAAGAGAATAGGATTGTATCTGAACTGAATTTATAGTCTTGGTGATAAGCTTTCACATTATCTATTATACTGCAAAGATCTATCTACAATTCGATATCTCTAATAAAATTTAATTCTTTACGAACAGAATTATTTATGTTAAACAATAAACAGATTAATTATATGAATATTCTAGATATTCAAATATGAATTATACGTCTAAGAAGAACAAATATTGATATTTCTACTTCTACTCTCTATTATTTTCCTTTCTTATATTGAAAATGCTGCTAAATAATTATATAAATAATGAAGAAGGAACTCTTCATTCTTATGTTCTTACGATAGGAGTTTGAATTTGCTATAACGTGATGTAATAATATTTTGTTGAGCTATGTTATCATTTCATATAAAAATGAAGCTAACTATATTTAATAATAAAAGTATTAATGCTTATTTAGTGTGTCAATGTATTTATTTATGTTTTTGTGGCAGCTATAAGTTCCCATCAAAAGTAGATCTTGAATATTCAATATGACCAATATGATTTTTTTGCATATTTTAGGCCCCTTTCCAATTAGGGAGATTACTAACGGTTGGGTCCGGTTCCAACCACGACCTGCACCCACACCCGTGGAGGGGGCCGGATGGTGAAGGACGGGGATCACCGGACCGGGCCCAGCACTCCGAAAAAATTTTTCAGGAGTTACCAGACCCGGGTCCTCCTGCGCGATACGGAAAGTGTTACCACTCGGCCATCCGGCCGCCAATTGACAATATTTATTTTTATAATTTTAATTTTTGAATACATTAAGCAATGGTCTGAAAATTATAGTAATGGGTTAATTATATTTAAAACAGTGCCAACTATAACATTAAATGTTTGGACAAATGCCTATAGTCAGACTAACAAGTAAGATGAAGAAACAGGTTAAATGTATATTGTCAACATCATATACAATTACTTATACATTTCCTTCAGAAAAAAAAAGTTGAAACATTAAAAGATAAAAAGTTGATTAATTTAAAACATTCGATGAATTTAAATTGTAGTCATTCAGTAGATATAATATCATTTTTCCTAATGATGGCAACTTTTTGGCC
The DNA here is from genome assembly GCA_011317285.2 of Androctonus mauritanicus. Taxonomy (NCBI): domain Eukaryota; kingdom Metazoa; phylum Arthropoda; class Arachnida; order Scorpiones; family Buthidae; genus Androctonus; species Androctonus mauritanicus. The sequence goes on along the minus strand of WUQG02000009.1, from coordinate 101,552 downwards.
GCATAGTGCGATTATCCGGCATTTTTCAAAAAATATATTTGCAAACATACAGTAATAATAGTTATTAGGCTGAAGAAAGCTTTTCCACTGTCAGAAACGAAAAATACAAACATTGAATAAAAAAAAAAAAAAAAAACAAGGAAGGCTTCAAAGGTGAAGGAGGCTTTATTGATTCATTATTATTATACATGTTTATAAATATTGTTCATTATTTTTATGATATGCTGTTTTTTTAAATCTATTTTTGATTATTCAATATTTTTATAATAATTATTTAAATATTGTAATCAACCTAAATAAAAATTTGATTCTTTAGTAATATGAAAAATTTTTATATACTTGCGTTTTTAAATATTGTTGATTATTTCTATAATATATTTAAATATCACACTAAACAAATATGATTTTTTTTTCTCTCATACACAATACGTGTTTTAATATCCTTTACATTTCATCTAAATAAGAAAAATAGTAATTTTTGTCGTAATAACAATATCTATCTAACATCAGGGCCAGCCGGAGAGCGGGACAAACGGTGAGACCGCACAAGGCCCCGTAATTCTGATGATCCAGCTCTTGCGAAATTTGCCAACTCTTTTTTCTGCGAAATTTTTTGATCCAACTCTTGCGAAACTATTATTATTATAAGGACCAGCATAATTTTTCATGACCCCGCTTTTTCTCGGGCTGGCCTTGACTAACAAACTAATTATAATTCCTTATACCACCCCGCCATTCTTCATTAACTAGTAACGAAGAATGAAGCCAGACAGTGGCATACCCAGAGGGAGTCAAGGACGCCCGGATGGCCACCCATCCCCGGCCGTCCTTGCTCCCCTTTGGGTACGCAGGTAGATCCGGATTCAGAGTCCCAGGTCCGGTAACTCCTGAAAAGTTTCTTCAGGGTGCTGGGCCCGGCCTGGCGATCTCCGTCCTCCCTCCACGGAAGTGCAGCCCGTGGTTGAAACTGGCCCCGCCCCTTAGTAATCTCTCTGATTGGAAGGAAACTAAAATATGAAAAAAGAGAGATATGAAAAAATAGGGAGCGGTCCTCCGAGCGGATCGCCCTCTCGCTCCCTGCAGAAGCTGAATGGGGGGCCAAATGAATGGAATATCATTACTATTCCCCAATTATTTATATAAAACTTTTTGTATAATTTTCAGTTAATTAAAAATTATTTAAGAAAATATGTATTGAAAGTTAAAACAGATATTTTTTGGAGGGGTAGAGGGGGCGAAAAATGCTGTCTCGGGTACCAAAGATTCTGGGTATGCCACTGAAGCCAGGTGACAAATATTAAATCGGAGTTGTAAATAATAAACTCAAGAGATAAATAGTATATCGATGTGACAATTAACAAATTTAAATAGAATATTAAATCTACATAAAAAATATTAAATTGAAGTGACACATTAAATTCAAGTGAGATATGAAATTCAAGTGGCAAATATTAAATTTAAACGATAATTTTTAAAATTAAGTAGAGCTATGCAATTGACAAAAAGAAAATATTTTTATAGCAAATAATTTAAACTCAATTTATAAATACGCGATATTTTATTAAATGTTCTGTAAAATGCATAATTAAGTGCCACTAACATTGGAACTTTGGGAATTAACTGCACTAACGACGGGTAATAAACAATTTAAAAACAAACAGTAATTTCTAGTATGCTTCCCATAATTTAACGTTAAATTGGGCGGCCTATAAGAATCCTTTCTAAAACGCGTAATTACGCAGCACTAACGTCGAAACTTTGGGAACCTGTGATACTAACGAAGCACTAACAACTGACTATATAATTTTAAAAATTTTAAGAATAAGTCCATCTAATTTTACATGGACCTATTCTTAAAATTTTTAAAAATTATAGTCAGTTGTTAGTGCTAAATTAGTACCACAGGTTCCCAAAGTTTTATTTTTAAATTAATTAACGCATCTAAATTTTACACGCGTTAATTAATTTAATATTTTCAAAATTATGTGCATCTTCGATTCAAAGTTTCTTTTTATATTATAGAATTTTGTAGTTATTTTTATTTGAATAAAAATAAAATCTTGCATTTTCAAATTTTTTCATTCAATCATAAAATTTTTACTAAAAGTAAAAATAATAAAAATGACGGTTTCTCTAAGAAAATTATTTCATTTGATACATTTTCTTCTTTTTAATTTTTACAGTGTAATTTTTATATATCAGTATTGTATAACCTAATTAGAACATTTATTTTTTTATAGGTGCAACGTTATAAATGGTGATATTTTCTTGAAAGTTAATTTTATATTCTAAAAATAAAACTTTTAAAGGAAATGAAACTATAATAACTGCAATAAATTGTGTGTCTTTATAAACATTATCATTCAAAAATAAAAGCACAGAAAATGCATCTGAAAATTCTAATTATTATTCACAATATAACAAACAATATATCATAAAACTTTCATTTGAGATTGTCCATTTTGTACACTATTTTTCCTTTCCTCAGTTAATGAAGAACAAAATTCAAAAATGCATGAAGTGAAGAATGGCAAGAAAAAAATACTTAGTTGAAGCAATAGTAAAAAATTGAACAACAAACATAACAGAAATATGGTATGAAAATAATGCCTACATTTCAATGTAATTATTAAATGAAATATTTATATAATTATAAACATTTTAAATAATGTTTTATTAAATAAAAAATTGAATAAAAATATTGAAGATGGCTTTGCAATAAATAAATAATTATAATAACGTTAAAAGAAATAACTTACACCACATGCTGAAATCCAATTATCCCAACAAGTTCTTAAGAATACAGTACTGTTATGCTCGGTCTTCAACAATTAATTATTAATCAAAAATATAATTTTATTATTCACAAGGTTTTATAAAAACCTTTGCTAGCTGTTTTTTCAAATATTTTTTATTAAATGGAGAAGTGATTTTTTTCCTTAAAAATTAACACAGTCAATTCTCATTATTCGCGGATTCCGTATTCGCGTATTCGACTATTCGCGAAAATTTATCTGTAACCACAAAATCTATTTCCACGGCGCTTTCACGCTTACTCGCGGATTCCTGCTGAGCAGCGAAAATATTGTTAAAATGTAAACCCTCCTCTCTCTCTAATAAAGGAAGTTGTTTGTTGTGTGTCGTTCTACCGGAAAAGTCTCATTACCTATCCTTGTTCATTCCACAGACCGCAGGCCAAAAGCCTGTTCATATCGTCCACAAATTTCACAAAAGAATGTGACCCTATGTTTGAATGCAGCTTCAAATTTAGACGCTTAGCTTCCTGCGCATTTGCTCTTTACGTCGAGATTTTAGATGATCTGAGGCAAAAAACGACGCAGACAAGACTGATGCAGTTTTACAACGCTGTTCAGGAAGACAATGTGTTAGCTGTCACATCAAACAACTACTTATCAAAAATAAGATTTATTTGGTACATAGTGTTTTAAACAAATTAAATAAAGATTACTGTAATACACATTAAATGTCTTTAAACAGAAAAACAAGAATAAAGAATGATGAAATGCTGGGAAGAAAAATTCATAAGAACTTAACTTTATTTCCCATAGGCATAATGGATCAGTATTCGCGAAGAATTTCAGAACGATGCATACGAAACCTTCGCGAATAACGAGAATTGACTATATATCAAACGAAAATTAGTATGACATCTCCAATTAATAATTGGTTTTTGAAATTTCAAATTGAAAAGTGAGTAAATAAAAAATTATAATATTTCCTAGTTAATTTGCTGCGGAAAAAAAATACGATATTTTAGAACCTAACTGTTAATTTATTTTCCCAAAGTGTTTTTAATTAATTAATTTTAAAAAAATGAATAAAAACTCTCTAAAACAAAAAAGCCTGAATGTAACTTATTTTAATTGCTATTCGTTTCTTCTTCCATTCTTGATACATTCACAATCATATACATTTGTTGTTATTTACAATGTTGTATACATTTTAAAAAATCCAACGATTTTATTGGATTTTTTAAAATTTCACTGAATTTAAATTGCTTCATATATTGTTAAAGCAGAAAATTTTATTCACTTTGTTTAATTGTGAAAGCATAACAAATATTTTCTGTATAAGTCTTTTATGCTACAATATCATGACTTTTTTCAATTTAACAAAATTCTTTCCGCTGTTATATATTAATAAGTAACTGACCATCAGAGCCCAACATAAATCAAGGATGATCATATTCACAAGTGAATCGATTCTGTAACGCATGAGCATAGCCACATTTATACTTTTAGAGGCCCTAAGTGCATCATTATTATGAGGTTCCAAAATAACAAGTATTTCAATTATGATTTTAATATTTAAAAATAAGAACTTTATTTTGCAATTATAACTAGGCTGTTTTTTATATTGTTTTTTGTGAGGAGTAAGGTTTTTCAAATGTGGCCCCAACTTGTGTCTAATGCAGCCCTGCGCATGAGGATCAATAATGGGTTAAATCCTCTTTAAAAAATGATCCCTCGAATAGAATAAGCAGCGTTAACATTTAACCAACAGGATTATATTATTATGTAGGCAACCATTATTATATCTGTATTTTGAATATAAATCAAAAACAATCTTATATTTTGTATACATTTTATAAATTCAATAATCTGTTCAGTAGATCAAAAAATTAATCATTTTGCAAACTTTTTAACTATTTCTTACGATTAGTTTTATGTAATCTACTGAATTTATTTCTGCAAAATATTTCAACAAAACTTTTGGAATTTTTTGAAGATCGTTCATTTACCCATATCATTTTTATTATTTTTTTCCTGTAGTAATACAGAGGAAAAAGTTTTAAGGCCGGAAACACACGAAACGTTTTCTGGCGATTTGGGAACAGTCTACTGTCGAGTCGGCAATAATTCTTTGATATTCAATTGTACTATACCCAAAGACATTCAAGAGACACGGTCATTGCTCGGTATCTATGCATTCGGGGAAAAAAAACGTTCGAATGTATCTTTAGCTAAATTCGAACGTTTTTTTCGCCGAATGCATATTCTCGTTCCATTATTTATACTAGTGGTTCTTTACTAATGCTCCTCGAACCTATTACAAGTGTTTCACAAAATTATGAAATATATAAATATATGAACCGATAATTTTTAATTAAAAAATATGGTAAAACCGGTATACATATTTTTATTAAATTGAAGATACTCGTTTTAAATATAAATGATAAATATTTTGATATTCCGTAAGTATTATTTTATAATAAAACTCTTCCGTGACTAAAAAGGTTAAGAAACTACTAATTTAGATTCATTGCTTAAATAGCACGCTTTTAAAGTAGCAATAACCGCTCGCGTAAATACCGTAGTCCCATTATTTAGAATATGTGAGATCAGACAAACTGGCTTTGGAACGGTTTTTGAAGCGGCAAGTTTACATAAATAATTTAGACCGAGGTATCTAGAATTTTGCACAAATAAAAAAAAAAGTTTAAAACACTAATATATTTGTTATCAAGATCCATATTGGTGGTTAAATTAGAGTTATTGTACAACAGAAAATCAATTTACAATAAATGAAAACTGATCTCGATGATATAAACATCGAGTGGCTCCCAATGTCATTTACTCAATGAGAACTATATTAATTCGCGGTTGCAGTCAGCAAAAATCATCGTCGTTTGTTTCCAGCCAATGTAGAAGACAACTATGATAAGATTGGAAAAGTTCTGAAAATATGAAGTTGTCGGTTTTTCCAACAAACTACTGATCAATCCCAATTTATACAGATTCGACATATATAAATCTGTACTTATATAAAAATTCTGGACTAAAAACTATCTACTGATCATAGCAAATAAAGCTACAACGAGTATTTTCCTGCTAATTTCATCATTTAGTATAAGTGCATATGTTTTATGGGCTTATTAGGTTAGTAGTTTAGTTTTAGTTAAATGTGCTGGGCCCGAACCCAGATTTATCCTGTAAAACTGAAGATATGAGATTCTGAATTGAATCCGGCAAAAAAGTAAAACGACTGCTTTACCGTGCGACTTATATGCTTATTCTTTAATATGGTTATTTTTAACGTTAAGTCTCTATGACACAGTATAAGGTACTATTTTAGTACTATATAGATATACACGTACACGGACACACACGTATTGATTTACATAAAGTTTTGCAGAATGATCCACTATGTAAATCAGGAATTGCTTTAATATACAATCAACGATGAATGGACATATTTTAAGAAGTATAGTTAGTGTTGTAGGAAAAGTGATTGGTGGTGTGAGAATAGGCAGAAAGAAGTGAAATGATGAAGTAATACATTTGTAGTAGAGAAGAAGAAAGCATCTGGAAATTTTAAGATGAAATATGAGAAATAAAAAGTGCAAGAGTCTACACAAGTGATGAAAGAGAATGAAGAGAGAGAAGTTTCAGAATGAATTCGAAGAGTACAAAAATTATTTTGTTTGTTTTGGAAATACGTGAGAAATTTGAAAAGCTAATAAGGTGGATGCAACTGATGTAAAATATTATATAACGATGGCAGAATGATGTAAAATGTATACCTGATAGATGACAAGAGTATTTTCTTTTTCTGAGCTTTTTACATCTGTTACTGAGAGGAATGAGTATGAAAGAGATGGGGGAATTTGGATATACGCAATGGATGAATGTTAGCATGGGGGACAAAATCAGTGTGAAAGAAGGTTGTGAATGCAATTGGTATATTGAAACACCTCTTTACCACAGGATAAAAGAAAAAAAGAGAGAGATAATTGCAGAATTACAGAGACTTTAAGTCTGCTAAATGTGAATAGGAAGACTATGATTGAGAGAAAGGGTGACTGAAAGAGTGGAATATTCAGTATGATTTCAGAAGTGAAGAGGATATGTAGATCAGATTTTCTCATGATTGTAGAAAAAACTCCATGAAAAGAAGAGAATATTTTGGGCATTTATAAATCTTGAGAAAGTACAGTATATAATTGAATGAATAGAATAAACAGATTAAAGAGAAGATTATGGCAGTAAAAAAGTTATTTGGGGATGTGAGAGCAATATATGCTAACAGTTCTGCAAATATGAGAGTGAATGAAAGTATGTCAGAGTAGCTTGCAATTGAGATAAGGATAAGTGATGTTCCTGTTGTTGTTTAATGTATGCATGGATACATATATGAAACTGCTGTGGATGAATTTGGTATGGAGGTGGGTGATGCAAGTATGTTGTATGCCATGATGCTTTTCTCATCTCTGAGAACAAGCAAGGTCTAAGGATTCTTGTTGCACAATTAAATGAAGCATGTAAGAAGACATGCAGAAAAGACAAAATATTTATTTGAGAGGAATAAGAAACAAACTAGGTATGAGATTGAATTGAATGGGTGACTCTAGAACAAATGAATGAGTTTATGCACTTGGGAAATATATTTGAAAAAATGATCACATTTAAATTTATTTAAATCTGCTTAAAATTCAAAATTTCAATAAATATAAAACTCAATACTATTTCATCAATGGAATGATAAAATAGTATTGAGTTTATTTATTGAACTTTTATTTAGTAGAACATTATTTATTTATTAGAACATTTTCAGTTATAATATATCTATCTTCAGCAATACATAAATACAAAACTATTAATACTGACATTGAAAAAATTTCTTCTAAAATTCAAAACATCTAAATATTAGTAGAGTTCATAGTTTAGAATGTCATGTTCATGTGCAAATTTTTAAAATATATTATTATGTCTTTATTATGAATAAAAAAATTTATTCCATTACAAATCTTTTTTATACTATTTAATATAAAATAATTCTTTCAACATATTTTCTGCATGTTGTTCATTTATCACATTCTTGAATTTTCCTCTTCATACTATCTCTATTTCTATATCACTTTCTTTTATTAAACCTTCACATTGATGATAAGAATATAAAAGATACAATACTAAATTGAAAAGGTATGGAAGCACTTAAAAAGTATGTTAGGAATAAGAATTTGTCAAAGAATGCTAAGATAACTATATATTGATGTGTACTGGTACCAATATTGATGTATAAGAGTGAAGTTTGGGTATTGTATGAGAGCAAGAAAAGTGTTTGAATGCACAAGAGATGATATATTTGAGAGGTATTATTAGAGTGACTTGACACTATTATATTTTGAATGACAAAATATAAAAGCAATGTGAAATAAAAAGGAATGTGGTAGATTCAGTGTCTTTAGGTCTATTTTTATATGATTTGGCAATGTAGAGTGAATGACTGAAGAGCAATTGACAAGGTAACTTTATGATTACTTGATGTATGGAAATGTCAAAGAGGGAAGCCAAGGAAAGAGTGAACAAGTAGCTGAGTATCTAATTTGGAGATTATGTTTGAGAATATGAATAGATAGATAGATTTGTATGAAGAAGTGAATGATTATGGAGGAAGTGTATATATCAAGTAGGGCTAAAAATATGTGGTAATCTCTGATCAGTGAGATATGAGGTAAAATAGTTTTTCTCCTCTCCTCTTTCTCTGATTTTCTTTTTTTAATTACTATCTACCCTCTCACAAAGACACAAGCAAAATGATGATGAGAACTCTCTGCACAATATTAAAATTATCAAAAAGAAATTTTGACTAAATGGAGGAACAGAACAACAGAAATCTCAATCTTAAGCAAATGACCACACTGAAAGAAATATGTTGAATAATTAAAAAACTGGCATCAACAATAAAAAATTGTTGCCTCCACTAAATGACATTGAACACTGCTTTGCCATAGAAATTATAAAAAATAAAAGTGGGTTGTGATAAAGCACTATTGATAGTTTTTCATACTAATTAAATATGTTGTGTTTTTGAATAAATGATAAACTATTATAAACTAATCATTTTGTTTCATTTAAACATGCTGCATCATAATTAACTTATATAAACAACCAGTTTTGATGGGAATAGGAGGTAGTCATCTTATACAAGTTCTACTGTAAATAGTTTATGATTAAAAAATGATTTATTTATCTAAAGAAATGAAAATATGGTTTTGCACTTAAGCATTTTTTAATACTAACAAGGAGAGGACACAGCTGACTACTCACCGATTTTGATGAAACTGAACTGATGTAATCTAGAAAAAATATATCAAATGTGTGTCCGAGCATTTGTGCCAATGCGCCTTATAAATAAAAATATTAGCGTTTAAAATTTAGGCTTGGCAAGCTTAGGAAATAAGAAAGAGAAAAAGAGTGCTTCTAACACTATGTTTGTAGCATAGTGTGTTCGTGCCGATCCCGTAATCTCAACATTGCGGCTTTGAGGCCCGTCTCTCTCTGATGTTTTTTTTTGTTATTTAGAAAAATAAAAAATAACTCGATACCCGATTTTTATGTCCTCTTATTAGGAATATAATATAATAACTACATTTCAATACATTAAATATTAATAAAAAA
>WUQG02000009.1:80193-92030 GCA_011317285.2 Androctonus mauritanicus | reverse complement strand
TTCAGAATCCATTGAAGAAAATCCTGAATGTCATATAATACAATTATTTGCCTGGGCAATGCCAGGCATGGGTCTGCTAGTGTATATATATATATATATATTAAAGTTTACTGTAATTATTATTATGTCAAAAATATAATTATTTGGTTTAGGAATTGGAGATATTTTGAGGTTAAACCAAAATGCATAATTAATCATTTAAAATTAATTAATTGCCTTTCAGGTTTTTATTGGAATTTTTTTTCTTCCTTCTCTTTCTATATCAGTTAAGCTTTAACTTCTTCAGTACCTTTTGATGTGTATAGATGTCATGACTTAATTATGCCTTTATGCCATTGATGTGTATAGACATCTAAACAAAGTGATAAAAAAAAAATCATAAAATGGGTAAAAAAAATAATCCTTATTTTGTTAATCCAGCTATTGCAAATCTGTTTTTTTTTTTTTTTGTGTTGATTACATGAAAATATCCACTTTTGATGGTAGTTCCTAAATTTTTTCAATTGCCAAAATATTTTTTTTAATTATGTTTTACAAACAATTTGAATGGAATCACTTGATAAAATTTGAATATTTTTTATCTCATCTTGTTGATATTTTAGTCTAATATATTAAAGCTATTCTGGTTTTAGTATGTGAGAAATTATATTTTTGAAATTTTAAATAAAAATCAAAATTTTTCATTAGATGAGCTATAAAATGTTTAAAAGTGAAAAATATTGTAGATAATAGGGAAATATTTTTTAATTCTGTTAAAATAAATAAAAGCATATCTTAATTGTTCATGTTTTGTTTCATTTTCACCAAAATTTAGGAGAAAATCATGAAAAATGAAAGATAAACACCTTGTGACAATTTAAATGGCCCTGGTACTTTTATTGCTTTACAACAGCTACTTTCTTCCCAGGAAATTGCAGCCTGTCAAGTCTACTTTATCCTACAGCATGTGTTATTGGGTGGGTTGCAACAAAAAACCATCTGCAGTCAAATTAGAGCAATATAAAGAATATTACATCTATTTATGTATGAGATGAGATCATTTTCATATATGTTAGAATTTTTTGGTATAAATTAAATTTATAAAAAGTACTGTTAAAAATTCTACAAATGATGTAAGAACAAGTCAGTAAATATGAAGTATTAATAAAAATGATGATAATTCATTGAATTTATGTAATTTTTTTAATAATTATATGACTTAATAATAAAAGTGATATGATTATTAAAAAAAGTTGAATAAAAATTTCTTGATTTTTATAAATAATTTCTGAAAATTGACCTGAATTTCTTCATTCATGGCTTGCTTTGGTCAGAGGAGATATGGCTGTGTGAGGATATCAAACAGTTCGTTGGACAGCTAAAATTTTGTGTACAAATTTTTTTCCACAATTTCATGTACAGTAAAAAAACTTGTGAAAAAGTAAAGTCCAAAAAATGTTTACATTGTTAGAAAGACAATAAAATATTCTATAAATTTTGAAAATTTCAAAAGATTTCAATGAAAATTGAGTGAGATATAATTTTAATTTTTTGCATATTAGTTAGGCTTAATTTTAATTAATCCATGCAATTGTAAGTTGAAATTGAAATGCTTGATACTCAGAGTTATTTTTTATACTTTCTTAGTTAGACTAATATTTTGAGAGTTAAAAACATACTTTTATAGAATATTTAGTGATATTTTTTAAAAGATGCTGATATCAAAAATTAAAACTGATTTTTGTATAATTTAAAATAATTTTGTTCATCAATAAAGATTGATTGATAATTTAAAATTCAAAATAATAATTGTTCTGTTTATATGGTTTTAGCAATTTTTTTTTTTTTCAAATAGTAATACCATAATTTTGGAAATCATTTAATGTTGATTCTAAAAATATTTTTAAATTCTATTTTTTTAAATTAAAAAGCTTTAATATATGAAAATATAAAGCTTGTTTCATGTTTATCTACAAGTGTGGATCAATAAATAACAATAAAATGTAAATAAAACCTAAAATATTTAAAAAAGAAAAAATCAAAAATTATTAATGTGAACTAAAAAAGTCACCAATAAATGCAGAAAAACCGATCTGCAATAGCTACACTATTTAAATCAGGATATAATTTTTTTAAACTTTTTTTTTATTAATTTTTATTCCACTTTGATGTATCTACATGTCAACAGATCTGAACAGATTAAATCTTTTATTAATACTAAGGAAAATGGAATAATAATGTCTATTGCAATAACATAGTAAATATACAGATATAATGAATGACTAGCCATTAGAAACACTTGTATGTCTGATTTTTCCTTTTATAAAGTATTTATATTTTCTAAGCTTGGAAGTTTTAATGAATATAAATATGTGTGAGGCATAATTTATTATGGTAATTATGTTCCAAACTACTGCTATAAAGAAAATAATTATTTTCATTTTTTACTGCATATAAAAACTTATACCTTTAAACCTAAAAACTTATCTATTAAGTATGCAATAGTGTTAAGTCTAAACAACCTTGGCCTGATGGCTGTGTGTTAAAGCATTCATATACTAACTCGGAAGACTAGGTTTAATTCCAATCTCGCACCTTCAGTTTTTTAGGAATGGTGCTGGATCTGGTCCCTCTATATATTAATTTATTTTATATACCTATTCTATAAGTTTCATAAATTACTACATTTATCTAAATTATTGAAAATAATGTAAGATTTAAGCACTTTATGCAATTGATTACTAAAAATATTTTATTCAGAGTACTTTGGTTTATTAAACATCTTCAGTGAATAATAATATTTTCACTAAAGATGGTTAATAACCAAAAGTACTCTGAATAAAGAATTTTTAGTAACCAACTGCATAAAATGTTTAAATTTTCCATTATTTTCAATACCTATTCTAAATGTTTTCTATATAATTTTCTTTTTGAGATATAAAATAAAAACCTGAAACATAATTGAGAAATACTATATTAACAAAATGCTATAAAATAAGATATGTCTGTATATACAGATAATCTGTCTTTCTGAGTGAAAACTCAAAATGGATTTAAGAATTCTTATTTTAAAGTATAAAGTGTTAAAATTGAAAAATATGTACATTAATTGCAATAAGTAAATATTTAAATATTCATAAATATGTCATTTCAAACCATTTATGTAACCATACAATACAGTATTCTGTATTTGTAGCTGATAATGAAATGAGAAAAGTCAAGATGAGAGACTGAGGAGTTGAAATAGCTTTCACTCTGGTCACTATTATTTCATCATAACATTATATAAATAACACTCATTCTCAGATTGTGCCTAATGCAGTTCATTTATATAAAAGTTGACTGACTTATCTATTGATGATTAAAAAAAATTTTTAATTGTTATATGATATAAATCATTTCTTTATTATTATAATTTGTTTGATTTTAAAGGCTATAGTTTCATTTCTTTAGATAAATAAATCATTGTCTAATCATAAGCTCTTGTTTTGTGCATATTACTTAACAATGAAATTTTACTATTATAATAATAAGAATAGAACCTGTTTTAACATTAAATCTGTAGGAATAAATTCTCACTTCAAGTGCACTCCAGGAATGAATTAACTCATAAAATTAGGAAACAATCTAAATATGTCTATTTATATTTTCTATAGTGTTAATTGCAAACTAAGCAAGAGGTTGTTTTTTTTTATAATAATGTTATAAAAGTATAGCATAAGAGGATATCAATGTTTTAATCTTGAAGCATGTGCTTTTATTAAAATGTAAGGGATATTTAGCTAAGATTTTTAAATTAATAAAAAATTTTATTTGTAATAATTCTGTATGAAATGATTTTCTAGGAATGTTTTTAAATATAGAGGCAATCCCTGACTTACGTAGATCTGTACTTGCATAGAATTATTTTTAGGTAACAAACTGGGCCTGAGCTCAGACCCCCTCCAGTAAAACTGGAGTTCTGGGACTCTAAATTGAATCCAGATCCTTCAAGATGGTAAGGAACTGTTTTTCCACGCAGCTTATTTATTTATTTTTTAATATAACTGGTCTTAATATTATATGTCATTGGAACATACTAATATTGTATAATGCATGTTCTGACATATTTATATTTTGATTTGTATAGGATTTTGCAAAGCAGTCCATGTATGTAACTCAGGGACTGTCTATATTCTAAATAAGTTTCTATTTTTATTACATTTCATAATAATTAATTACTGATGTATTGGGATTTCTTATTGAAAATGGTCAAAAAATAACTATTTTCAATATCAGAAATATCACTATTGTTGAAATTTAAGAATTTAAGTAAGTAAATATTTTTTACTGCTAATTAATGTTTTTATGCTTGGTTGGAACTATAGGATTATTTGGAAAGTAATTTTGTTTTTTCATAAAAATGAATGACAATTTTTTTATAGTATATAAATATTTCATTCAATTATATATTGACCATTTTGATCCAACACATTTTTTCCATCTTTCTGGTAATAGCATGATTCCATGCTCGTAGAACTTTTGATCTTTGCTTGCAAAAACTGAACTAAGTGATTTTTGACATTCTCATTTGAACTAAATATTTTGCTGTTTAACCCGTCAGTACGCGCTTTGTACTTCCGTCTTCAAGGACGCATGTATGGGTAATTTTTACCTAATATTGAAATAATTCACAATGATATAAAAATGAACAAAATTTAATATGAAATGATGGTCTTATACATATTTTATTTATAAAATAAATTAAATATATTTATAAGTTTCAAAATAAATATGATTGAATGTGAATGTAAATATTTACTTTTTTCCAAATATTTACCAAATATTTGGAAAAAAGTTTTGCTTCCTATGAACGCACGTATGGGTAAAAAATACCCGTTATGCGATTTGGAAGACGTTTCGGCTAATTCTAAGGAGAATACTCACCTAAACCAAAAATGGTTGATCGTTACAAAAATGGGACAGTACATTTTAAAGGTAATGAGGGGATGGGAGGAATACATTGTAAATATTCCGAATAAAAGCAACATTTTATATAAGTATGGGTGATTTTTACCATAGCGTGCATCCTAATGGGTTAAAGAATTTTGTAAAGACCAGAATAAGTAATAATCAGAGGATGCCAGATTTGGTGAATATGGTGAGTAACATATCCCATCTAAGCTGCAACAGCTTCTGGAGAGTTGTTAAACTTGTACGAGGTCAGGTGTTATCATGATGAAATACTACACCTTTTCTGTTAATCAATTCTGGCTTCTGTTTGATGGAATCACTCAATTTGTCCAGTTGGTGGCAATACATTTGTGAATTAATTGTGGAATTGTCTGGTAGAAGTTAAAAAATAATAATAATTCTCTTGAAATCCAACAAATAAAGAGCATCACTTTTTGATGAATATCTGCTTTCGAAGTGCTTTGACCTGGCTCATCTCTTCTGCTCTGTGATCTCTTCTGTTCGACATTGTTGTAAACAATTCATTTTTCATTGCTAATTATGATTCACTTCAGATATAGATCATTTTCTTGGCGTTTGAGTAACAAATCACAGATGTCAATGCAATAGAGCAAATCTCTTGCCTTGAGAATGTGTTGAACCTAAATATTGAGCTTTGCAATGAAACAAAGTCATTTCATATGGTCATGAATGGTCAAATTTGACAAATTCAATCTCATAGCAATTTCTTGTATTGTTATTTGGCAGTTTGCTTCAACCAATGCTTTTATTTTGTTTTCATCAGCTTCAACTGGCCTTCCAGAACATGATGCATTTTTAATATTGAAATTGTCAGAATGAAATTTTGCAAACCAGTTTTGGCATTTCTGTTAACATATCATCTCCATACACTTCACATAACTTTTTTTGTGCTTGAACAGGATTCTTACCTTTTTGGTAATAAAAAAGTAAAATAAGCTGAAAATGCTCCTTTTTTTTCCATTTTTGAATGATATCAAAAAAAAAATTGCACAGAATCAAAAAAGTTTTTTTTATAAATAAACCTTTAAATGTCAGCTATCAAAATTATAATGACAATATGGCTTAGAATGAAATTGACAGGTTAAAAATACAACTAACACCATTTGTGGGGGGAAATGAAATTACTTTCTGAACAACTCTATATAAACTTGAGTAAACTTTTTTGAAATCAAACATAATGAGTATATCTTCATTAACAAATTAAAATTATTCAAGTTTTGACAATCTTATTTGAACTATTTACCACCTTAGAATAATTGCAAAGTTTATTTTTAGAAATATTAGCCAAAAACAAAATACAAAATTTTAGGATTGTGCATTTGTGGAATTATTAATAAAATGATTGCAACATGATTTCTAGACATTAAACGTGTGATTTTGAAGTTTTAATTTTGCTTACGATGAACTTTTTTGATAGATTATTTAAAATCTATACTAAAAAATAACTGTAATTATTATTTTTTCATTATTTTAAATATTATTTTAGCTACTTTTTAATGAACTTTAGTTAAATATAATAGGCATTCAATGATTACTAGCAAATGGATTAAAGCATTCTTAATTAATAATAATGAAAAATAAATATATTTTTTCACTCAAATCCTAGGTAAGATTTTTGATTGATTGTTGAAAGTTTTTGTGTTACGTCATATTAGGGAGCACAGTATCACCTACCTTATTATAGTATATAGACAGTTGGAGTTGGTGGTGCAATGTGCTTGATAGCTTCAGCGTAAAGTAAAATTTTACTTGATATTGTATTATATGAATTATTGCAAAATTTCCTTTCTTGTCTTCAGGAGATGTTCGATAAATTATAGTTTTGCTTATTACTTAAATTTCTCCAGCCAAAAAAAAAGTTGATTTTTTGATCTGTGTATTAGATGATCCCCCACTTCATAAATTTTTTTTTGAGAAAAAATCTTGGCTTATACATGAGTATATATGATAAATATTATACATGAATATAAGCAGTGTTTAAAGAAAGTTTAATAGTTAGTATACAAACTCATTCACCTGTTAGATTCATCCCATGAAGTTCAACCTCATATCTTATATATTCTTCATCCCATCTCAGACATGAGTACTTTTGTCTTCTCTGCATTTATTCTCATCTATGTCCTCTTATTCATCATTCAGTTGCACAACAAGCATCCTCAAACCTTGTTCACTCTTGGAGAGAACAGTATCATCAGCATACAACAGACAGCACACACTCTTAGCATCCACTGTCACTCTTAATCCATTCTCAGCAGTTTACCTCACATTAAACAGTCATACAGACATCATACACCCTTGCCTCATCCCTTCCTCAATTGTAAACCATTCTGACATACCTTCATTTACTTTCACACTTATAGGACTGTTATCATATATTACTCTCATTACCTCAAGTAGTTGTTCATTCACACTATATTCTCTCAGCACTTTCCACAGATTACAAAGTCTCTCGAATATCAATAACAATGCATATAATTACACCTAACGGTTAACACGACTCTGCAAATCCAGAATTCTGCCTGAGCTCAGGTCTTACTATTTTCAAAACTTAATATATATAATTCACAACAAACAACGATCTAACGTTTAGCGTCTAACTGGCAAAATAGAAAACCAGAAAAAACTTACAACTATAAAAGTATCAAACAAGTGTTAGAACTAGACCAGCAAAAACTACATTAGAAACTTACACTAATAAATTGAATAAATTCTCAAAAAGTTAAATAATAATAAAAATATAAAATTTATTAGACTCAGAAACTACTTACAAAAGTGTAACTGAAGCTTTAATAAAGCACTTCAAATATTCAACAAAACTTATTTAATCAAAATTCAAATATTCAAAATCAAATTATTCACAATCAATAAATCTTAAGGACTACTTAAATTCTAATACCTTCACAACCAATACAAACTTTAAACCATTGCAGAGAATGTCACTCAAAAAAAAAAAAAAAATTACTTGTGAATAGTGCTATTTTTGAGGACTGTGTTTAATCTTATATAGCTAGGTGTAATGCAATGCCAATGTTAAAGGAAGATCTCTGTTTATTTTAAAATTTTGAACATTACTTTGAATTTTGAACTTGAAAATCTTTTTGTTTAGAATGTTCTTAAAAAAATAGCCCATATTCTAGAACCTAGGCTGAAGATAATTGCTTCTTGAACAAAATTATTTCCTGTCTTTGTTATGTAAGATTAAATCTTCTGCTAAAGGGCTTATGTATTTCTGATGATTTTATGAAAGGGCTACTAAATATTGCAATTTTATATTTATAAAATATTTTAATAACTATCCTATATAGGATTATTAAAAAAAATCTATATATAAATATATCCAGCTATAGTATAATGTTAAATTAGTACAGTTTTCAAACAAAAGGTGAATTATTAAAAAAAAATCTATTTTTGAAATTTTGGCTAATTTCTTAATTTTTCTGGCAAGTTTGACTATAACTATCATTTTTAAATCATTGAATCTTTTAAGATTGTGTATCATCCATATACAAATTCCATTTTGTATATACTTTATTTGCTTACAATATTATATATGTAGATTTATTTGTAACAACTTAACAGAATTCCAGCACTCTCTGCAGTTGAAAAAACAAAAGTTTATTTAATTTGCTTGAATATTTGTAATTAAAATATCTGTTTTATTTTAGATAAATATACGGTACTTAATTTTACCAATTGTGATTATTTATAATTTATTCATTAATCTAAATTATTTTTTATGAAAATTAAATGATAAAATTAATTCAAATCAAATGATTTGATTTTCTCAAAATATTGGGTTGGCAACTAAGTTCCCATTGTATTTTAAAATTTTTTAGAAGTTTATTTTTCAATAAAAATTAACAACTGATTAATCAATAATGTATTGTCCCTTGTTGTTTACAACTTCTTCCCAACGTTCAACAAAACATCCTCTTTCGAATGATTTAAAACATTATGCCAAAAACGTTTAATGATATGTGGAATGTTAAAATTTAAAAAAACAGTGGGAACTTAGTTGCCAACCTAATACATATACCAATATATATTTATGCAAGGATCATTTGGTTGTTTAAAATTATTTATTTCAAGATTTACTTTTAAAACTAAAAATTTATTCTTTAAAATAAAAATAATATTAAATTATTCTGTCTTTTATTTAGATCACTTGCAAGTAGCAGTCAAATAAGTTGTCGAACAACTCGATCCCCTGTGCCTTCTTATCAAGTTTCACAATTGTTATTAAGAATTGATGGTGCTAATTTAACATATACAGAACCTTTTACTTATACAGCTGATCCTACAATTCGTTATATTCACCCACTAAAAAGCTTTATTAGGTAAAGGATTATAGTATAGTATTAATATATATATATATCAAATATTGTATTTCTATAATGGATCAGTAATAAAAATATATATCCTTTTTAGGCTGAAATTATAATTATTTCTAGTAATTAATTTTACCAAATAGGAATATAAACTGTAGAGAAATACGATATAAATTTTACAGTATAGCATTTATTTTACTGTTTTATAGTTTAATAATGAGAATTTGTATTATTATTATATTTGTAATATCATATAAAGAATAGTTAAAGAATAAATCTTATTTGTCGGTTTTAATTAAAAGCAACATACTGGTAAATAATGTGTTTTATTTCAACTTAAATATAATAAAGATTATAATATTGATACTTATTTAATATTTATAGGAAAAAAATTTCTTCCATATTTAAAAAAATTGCTTAAGCAAAATAGATATCATTTTAGATTTATGATTGCACATACTTGGAATTTAATTTTCATTGTTTATCATAAACATTGTAGAAAGCTTTTGAAGTAAAAATCTAAAACAAAATACACTAATAATGAACATAAATGAATGGCAAATGAAGGATGCAAAAAGTTTACAGTGCTACATTAGTATAAGCTTACAGATTTGATCACTTATCTTCAGCTGCATATATGTTATATGTACATTAATGTACTTACAACTAAAAATAAATAATACAATCTAAAAAGACTTATCTTTATGTACTTTCCATTTTTTGCATTTAGTGACCTGTTAGTACTGTTTAATCTTGTTTCCTGAAATCTTTAAAGAAAATCATCAAGTACAGTACTTAATAATTAGCTACTAATCCATAAAACTTTTATTTATTACAACTTTTTTAAAGATAAACAATATAATATGAAAATTAGAATACTATACTTTATTAAAATTTATAAAATTATTAAATTGAGGATATTTGAGCATTAAACATTCTCTTTTCAAATGTAATTAATATATAAATAGTCAAATGTTTATATGAATATATAATCCAAATATGAAGAAGGACAACTAAGCCTTAAGTACAGTTTTAGCAATAAATGACTGATAATATACCACTTTCAATAGTAAAATTAAACTGATTTTTATATCTTTAGTTATATTCTGCCAAAGAGAGTATTTAACATTCATTTATAAATAAAGCTCATCCTCTTCTATATCTGCAATCTTCCACATTTATCTACTTACAGTTAATAGTTATGAAAGTTTTATAATCATATATTATACTAAAGATGTATCTTGAATAAAATATCTATTACAAGTTTTTAATGTTTAATTATATATTTTTTAGTTAAAGCTTAGTAAACTTATAATAAATTATACATTAAAACATTGGTTTCAAAACTAATGGCCTACAAAGCAATTTTGTTTGGTCTGTAAAGATGTTTTAGCTATTTATTTAAATGTGTATTACAGTCGGAAAATTATTACAATTTAACCTTAATAAAACTATTTTATAATATTATTTTGATATCTTTACAAGAAAAAAATGAAAGAAATTATAAATAAATATTTTCCTTTCATTGTGATTTTATTTAAAAATATTTGGCTCTTCATTTCCTTTGATATTGCACATTCGACCTACAAAGCAATTTGAGTTTGAGACCACTGCATTTAAACATATACAATTCATATATTCAAAAAATTAATAGAAAAGTATTTCTCATAGCATTATTTGAATTATGTATTGCATAATTAAAATAAAAGAGGTTTCATAAGCTTACTATTCTTAATTGAAATATGCTGTTTCATTTTTAAAAAAACATCAAAAATCAGCACAAAGAACAGGATAATACTTCTGCTCTTTGTGCTGATTTTCAATGTTTCATAAACTTTTTTCATGGTAAAATAACAATTGGCTTTCAGATTTTTTCTAAGAATTATCCAATAACCGATAATTTCAAAAAATTTTTTTGCAAATTATTCAGGTATTATTTGTGATGTTAATAGAAAAATTTTTTCTAATAAAATATTATGAGTGAAGAATAATACTAAAATAATAATACTCTCAGTAAGTAGTCTATTTTATTTTCTACAAATAATTCTCATAGATCACCATCTGCTTCAAGACAATAGATCCAATAAAAAACAGCACTAAATAACAGTAAATAAAAGCTAATCATATTTTATTGTAACATTTTTGCCTATAATATATAGCCATCTTTAGCACTGTAAAACAAGAACAGAATTACAAGATTTAAAGAAAAGAAATCTTGTAATTCAAAGTGGAAAATATGGCTTATAAGAATACTATTCTATTTTTTTGTTCCATAATAACAACATTTGAAATTAATTAGTAGATTTCAATGAAAACTAAAAATACTCTGCCTAGAATCATACAAGTACACAGTAACAGCACTAAGACAGGGAAATCGGAAGTGTGTATTAAACGACGATACACAAGTACTAAAACGTAGTAAGAAGCGCTTTCGATCTTTAATCGATCCTCATCAGCTTTTTACAATCGAATATCAACAGTTTTTACAAGTTCGTAAAATATAAATAGTAACCATAGAAACGAACAAACTAAATTAAACAAAATTGTTATACAATA
>WUQG02000009.1:46562-59114 GCA_011317285.2 Androctonus mauritanicus | reverse complement strand
TTTTTGTTTTTAAATTTTGTTGTTTTTGTATTCTGAATTCTATGTTCGAATTTGTAAATTCTTATGTAAGTTTGAAGTTTTGACTTTGTTATACGTTGTTTATTTTTCTTCTGATTTCCACAATTGTAAATTTTTGATCTAACAGATTTATTGTCATATCTTAAATGGTTAACCATTTATTAATTAAATCATTTGTTTTTATTTTTGCATAACTCCAACTATATAACTTATTATATTCTTATATATTGGGTTATCTTATTTTAGGAAAGATAATCCATGACACTTTATGAAAAAATTTTTTCAATATTAAAAAAGTCTATGACTTATAAGTTATATACTGCTATGTGCCAAAAAAATATTGGTATGAAGAAATAAAAGGAAATCATAGATTTCCTCAAGCAACAAAATATTCAGGGACTCAGTTTTAAAGTTTTATATGTATAATATCTAATTACTTGTAAATTCTTTATTAATTAAGATAAGGATAATTTTAAATTTGTATGTTTGAAATAATTATTGTATATTTAAATTATCACTTTTTCTTTAAATTAAAGATTCCCATCATCTATAATTTTTGCAATTAAATATTATAACATTATATTTTAAAATAGTGATAACTAAATATCTGTTGATTATATATTTTGTTTGCTGGTAAAAAAGACTTTGAAGGAGAAGCTAGCTGAAAATTCATTCTTCCAATAAAAAATATGCAAATCAAACATTCATGTTAAAAATTTATTGAAAAATTGTTTACTGTTTGTATTTTGTAAATAATTAGCACAACATGACTTACATTTTATTGAGCAATTCAGACTTCTTATAGCATATTGATAGGGTGATTTTTTTTTTTTTTTACAAACCAAATAATAATATTTCAGATATATCTATTTCAAACTGTTATTTTGTGAAGAATTGAATTCTTCTCTTTTTGCTTAATGAGATAGTAGCAAACTTAAATACATAAATATTTCAGAATACTTCAAAACTTAATCAAGGTTAAAATCAATAAACAATTAAATATTACACATATTTAAATATTAAAAATGTAATCAAAAAGTAACATGATAAATTCTTTTATAAATAAATGTAAAACAAGACTAATGAAATACTAAATTAAAAACAATAATTTAATATAGTAACATTTTTTAGGCAAATCTATCATCAGTTTACTGTGAAAAGAACAGACTTAAATTTAAATACATTTCACAATATAACAAAGTTAAATAAAATGATATAATAATACAGTAAATCAACTATAATATAAAGGGTATCAACTACAAATTAATTACAATTAGAAGTATTTATCATTTTTTTTTTCTGCAAATAATTAGAAACAAAAATTTTTGCAAATTTTACAAGTTTAATTAATTTTTTATAACAAATGCAAAAAATAAATTGGAAAAAGAATTTTTAACTAAAATTCTAACAAAAACTATCAGAGTAAGTGAATTATTATGATTGCACCTACACCATGTTAGGGTGCCATACTGCTGTTTGACTGAAAGGGAGACAATGCTATGTGGAATTATATCATACCAATAAAGATGCATTTACACTAGATAAGTGCAGGAAAATAAGCAAGACCTAGAGAATGTTTATCCATTTGCCTATGCTTCTGTGTAGAGAGTTTATACTATCAGCAAAGGTATTCATTCATCAATGATCCATGTGTTATCATTGTTCTTGACCAAGTTCATCATTATTTATAATATTGATTATATAATTGACAATGAGAATTTAAATTAAGCAATTTTATCATCATGAATAAACTTCTGGGAAAAAAGAAGATAGTGACCTTTCTTCACTATTCCATATATTTCATATCAGTAATAAGAATTTTCTAACTAATACTATTTCATTTTTGTTAAGAACAGGGAATATAAAAAATTGCAAAATTTTTATTTCATTATACACGATTTCTGTATCACTATTCAATTACCTACTAAATTAAAAAACAGTTAGAACTTTTAATAACATTATCATAATAATTTAAAAACAATAATAATAAGAATACCAGCAATATCTATTTACTTGATGAAAAGAAGAATGAAATAATAATTCTGTTATTTATTCTCTCTTCAAATGACTGTTCAGAATTGAGCATGAATTGCTTTTGATGGTTCATAGGTTTACTGTCTTTGCTTTGAACATAACCAAACATGAATGAAATTGTTCATGTTGTGTCACTGTTTATATTATACTGAATCTTATCATTCATTCATCCATATTTGTTTGTGCTCAGCTAGTATGAAAGCACCTTAATATAATACTTCAGATCAACAAACAATATATAAAACATAAATAAATCAAATAACATGCTGTAAACTATTGTGTCCAGACTTGTAACTTACAAATATCAATAGATGTTTATGCTCTAGATCTTAAAAAAGAAAAAATTTTGGAAAAACTTTTATGTAAATCCAAATTTATGGAAGTCAAATATACATAAATCAGGAAATACATGTATATGAAAAACTGGATAATACATTTTATAATCAATAAGTAACATTTAAATTTTCATCAAAAACTGCTAAGCTGTTGCGAAAGAAATCTTATTATAATTGATAATTTTAGAATTGTGGGATTGCTGGATATACTTAAACAGGTTTTTGGCTTACTCAAGACCTGATATGATTTTGATAAGGATGGATAATGAGACTTTCTGACACTAATGATACAGAGATTAATGGTTCAAAAACCAATAACTTCCTTTAATTGAGAGAGAGAAATTTCTTTACAAAAGTAAAAGGAGCCTGACAATAATCTTCATGGGAGGATAAATGCCTTTATTTATTTGGAAGATGACTTTAAGTTCATGGTCTACAGCAGCATTTCCCAAACTTTTTTTATGACGGAACACTTCATAAATCTTGAAATTTTTATGGAACATTTTGTTTATTTTATAGTGTAGGTAGATATTAATAATAAATAAATTAAATAAATAAGTATAAGAGTTAAGAAAACAAAACAAACATTTATCATCAAATTGTAATTATGTAAAATAAAACACATGAAAATAGTAAAATAAACTAGCGACTCCAGTTTCAACTTGGCATAGCATTTGAAATGATTTGAGGTTTATATTAATTTTCATAATTTTTTACGGAAGAGATGTTAATCTTCTGCAGAACACTGGTGTTCCACAGAACATAGTTTGGGAAATGCTGGCCTACAGTTTGTAGTGATAGTTCAAGCTGAAGATTTTACTGATTGTTTAGTCAAAGAGGTTATTCTTTTTTGTTCAGCATTAATGAGAATAACTTCTCTTTTTGTCGAACCGATATTCCTTTATTTCACCCATGTCCCAGTGTATTTAAATCACTACCAAAGATGAAGCATTCAATGATGAAGGAAACAGCTTTCCACACTGGAAATCAATGTCTCTTAAACTATTCCAGGGCTGATTGAATCCTGAGCAAGAATAAAGAGTTTTCCAATGAAAAAACAATCTTTCACATTGGAATCAATGTTCCGTTCTCTCTCATTTTAGGACTGAATGAGTGTATGTGAGTCCCATGCAAACAAACTGACCTTTTATTTCACCTTTTTCCTGGGGAAAGACAGAATGTTATCAACTATCCTCTTTCATTGATGTTTTTTCTCTCAAATTCCCATGTCACTTGTATGCAACAAAACTCTTTTTCCATCATTGTATCTGTTGTTTATTTTTGATATTTTGATATTTATCAATTTTTTTCCCCTTCCCCTTAAGTGTCTCTCTCAAATTGCTTTCTCTGTGTTTTTGTTTTATTTTATTTTATTATTATTTTTATATAAATCAGAAATTTTGAAGTGAGGGAAGACATTTCTACATCTGACCTGAGTTCCATATCCTTTATAGGATAGATTGCTCATTTCTCACTTATGAAGTTTTTATAGTCATTATTATTCTATGATAGTTGCATATTTCCAATAAATTTTACATGGTAATTCCAAACTACATCCTGAAGAATATATTTTATATTTAATAACTGTTTGATGGCCCATAATATTAAAATAAAACAATTCAAAATTAGTGATTGTGTTCTTAATTGATATTAATAAATTTATAGTCATTATTTATTTATACTTGTCAATGATATTGTGTGTTTGTTTAAATCATCTAATAATCTGAATATAAAAACATGAATTTTAAATTTTGATAGGAAGATTGAAATTTCATTTTTTAAATAATAAAATATTTCTTACAGCACAAAAAACTACCAGAAGGCACTGATGAAAACACAGTATTTTCCAGAAATGAAGAACGTAAATATCATAATTTTATTTTTCTTTATAATTTTGTAGAATTGTTAGTAATTATAAATTTTTATCATTTGAATTAGCTTACTACTATAATATAAATTTCAGTGTAAAATTAAAATTTTTCCTTAATGCAAATTTTTTGCAGATTTAAATTTCTATGATAAATTATTGAAATTATAAAATTTATTTTTGTATTTTTATTCTTTAATTTCAGTAGCATAGAAAATATGAAAGTTTCATAACCTGTATTATTTTAATAAATTATAAGTTTTTGTCTGTATTAAAATATATTATTTTATAAACAAAATTATGTATTTAAGTTAAAAAAAATATAGTTTTTTAAATATTGAATTATTTATAATAAGTCTATGCAGTTAAACAGAAGGATGCTTCTCAAATTTCTTTGTCTTTATTTATTTTTTTACTTTTTCAAATGCTAATCTTAATAATGTCATAAGCCTTAATCCAAATTTGTATTGTTTGCTTAAATTTTAACTAATAAAGTGTTCAAAGCATTTTATTAGTTTAAATAAAGTGCTTTGAACACTATAAATAATTAGAATTAAAATTAGTTTGTTTATTAAAGCATTTCTTAAAAATACATTAATTAAACAACCAATCATATATATTCCTTTACATAAGAGCTCATTTTATTAAGATAGAACAAGAAAGATTATCACTTGAGTAGGAAATAAATGAAAAAAATAATATATTTAATTGGTATATTGCTATTTTCAGTAGTGAGAATAACATTGATATAATGAATAGAAAAGCAGAGGGAAAATAAGAACAGTACTTTTATTTATTTTAGTTTATTTTATTGAAAATATTTGTTTTGGATTTTAGTTATTTTGGAGTCAAAAAATTCAGGAAAGTTTTATTTATCTTCTTAGTTTTTCTAACTAAATAATAAAGAATAAATTTTATACATTGAGATACTTTATTTATACTATATATAAAAACACAAAGCACTGTCATAGAAAACATAAAAATACAAAGCACTATATACAAGCAATCCACCAATTACTTAAATCTGACACAGATCCATATTTATGTAATGATTACTTGAATAAAAACAAAAATGTACTGATCATATAGCAGATAAAACTATAATGCAGAGATACAAGCATTTTTTTTCCGGTTTCATCATTTGGCATATGTACATGCATTTTATGGACTTATTAGAGTAGTTTTAACTAAAACTAATGATACATGATTAATGAGCTGGGCATGAATCCAAATCTCTTTTGAAAAACTGAAGATGGGATTTGGAATTGAATCCAGTCTCCAAGATGGTAAGCAACTGTTTTACCATGTGACTTATGTGCTTATTCTTTAATATAATTATTTTTAATGTTGTCTTTGTGACATGATGTAGAATAATGTTTTAATACTGTATAGGATATGCTCTGATATACATATATTTTGACTTATGTAAGGTTTTGCTGAATGATCCAGTTAATATAAGTCAGGGATCATCTCTATTTGAGTTTTATATTATCTATGATAATACTTCGTATTTTTATATAAATTTTATTAAAACATAAAGATCAAAAAAACAATTCTGAATACATTTTCTGAAATTCAGTATTTTTTTTATCATTAATCAGATATAAAGGAAACTTTTACTAATTGTATTTATTTGTTATTGTGAATTTTTCTACTGTAAACTTTAATTTTTTTTTAACTATTCATTCATTCATCCACTGAAAAATATAAAATTAAACTTTTTTCTCAATAATAATTTTATTAAAAAAATTTTTTAACAATAATTGGTATCTGTTTAATATTAGTTGTGTTTTACAGGAGAATTGACATAATCTAAAAGGATAAATTCATTTCCTCTTTCTTCTTGTATAAGTTAATGACTGCAATAGAGTTGTTTCCACAACAGATTATTATTGATACTCAAAAATTCTTTTATCCTTCTTTGCTATTAAAAGTTAAAAATCATACTCTAGTATATTTATCAGATTAATATTTTAATTTCAAAAAAATCTTAATAACGTTTTTGGTCATTTTATAGTTGCCTTCAGTTACAAAACATTTCAAAATATAAAATTTTAGAACACAGTCTGAAACATAAATGCACATGCATTATTATAACAACTACTCTAACTAAGATAACCAAATTATCTCAAATTTATAATCACAATTAAAGTAATTTATACTGTTATATAATATTCTACATTTTAAACCCATGCAAATAAAATTCCATATCAATTAAATTTCCTTTTACAAAATCTAAATATCACTCTCTACTGATATTATTCTTCACCAAATTACAATATTTTGATAGCATCATTTGCATGCTGGACGATAAATCCATAAAAATATTGTAATTTATCATTCACATATTAAGCTTATTGCTCATATTAACATCCTTTGATTTCTCTTTATAAATGACTATATTTTCTTATTTGATTCATCAATAACCTTTTAACATCCTACTATCTTCCTACTTCACTTCTATCTTGCATGCTACTATTGTTTGCATGAGTGCTGTTTAATAGCCTTAGACTCAATATCCTTCATATGTTCTTTTAATTACATTGCTAGATTCCTTGACATGTAGACTTCTTTGCTGCCTCTTCTCTTATTTGATAATTACCATTATTTATCATGTTATGCAGCATATTCTTCCTATCATATGTTAGCTTTTTTACTTGTACTTCTTTCTATCTTCTTCCTCATCCTCATCATAAGTCTATTAATGCTAATCTTGCAGTATTTTACAGTTCCATCATTATTTTTCTTTCCTTTATTTCCTTTCATATTTTTTCCATAACTTAACCTGTTGTTAAAGTTGAAAAAGAATCAATGCATAATCAAATAACATAATTCCTTAATCAATTTTTCCTCCTTTGATAGATATAAATAGCATTATGTATAGTTATAAGCAAACTGAGTTCTACACAAATACTAGGAAGTAAAGATTCAAAATCAGAAATCTCTTATATTTTTATTTGTTAATGGTCCCTCTTAAAATAACATGTTTAAAAATTCCTTCAATGATTTAATCTCCCATGGATAATTCTCCATGTACTTCAAGCAAAATTTTATTAATTTCTGTTTTTATTATAGGAGAATTCTGTTTTTGAATTTGACACTGATGGGCTGCTTATGAAATTTAACAAAATCAAACAAACATGAATATTCAGGTGATCTTACTATTGTCCTTTTTAAACAAATTGGGTATCTTTCTACTCTTAACTATTTTACCCATTTTCTGGTTTAGTTTATCATTGGATTAACAAATTCGATAGTAAACAGCACTAATGAGCAGACCTAAGGATTATGGTCTAATAAATGAAAGCAGAGAAATGATGCCAAGTGTCAGGAAGAAAATATTAAATTGTCCTTGTCCTTTTTTATTTCTGCTCATTAGTGCTGTTTACTATCGAATTTGTTAATACTTACCGTATAGAGCAGTTATTGAGATACTAATATTATCATTGGATTCTCCACAATATGAAATGTGAAATTATTGTAGAGGATCCATCAATAGAAATGAAAACAAATACATAATATACATAAAGAAATTATAAAATAATATATTACAATATATAGAAGCTATTAAATTATTCAAATATAAATTTCCCTTGTTTAAATCATAACTTTTGAAAAAACTGTTCTTTCAGTTGTAAGCCTGATGATGGTAAGCAATCTTACCAAAAATGTTTGTAATTAAAAAAGTTTTTTCACAACTGTTACTGTGTTGAGTTTTACCAATTATAAATTTCCCAAAGTGCAAACAGTTACCAATTTTTAGGTCCTTAAAGATGACTTATAGACAGTTACTATTGTAAATTTATTGACAAATAAAGTCTGATTCTTTCTGTTCATTTGTTTGTATATGGCATTTGCAAACAGTATGATGATATTCAATATCCAATATTGTATGAAAAAAGGCCTTCCAAATCTCCTTTCATATTTTTTCTATAACTTAACTTGTTAACAGTGTATTAGCATAGCTAATGATAATCAAAATCAATTTATTAAAAAAAGATAATTTATTATTATTTTTAATCAATTTATTATTATTTAAATAAAAAATTGATTAAACATATATAAAATTAATTTAAATAATCTTTAAATTAATTTTATATATGTTTTGACTTAAAATGAAATTTAAATTATGT
This sequence comes from Androctonus mauritanicus, assembly GCA_011317285.2. Lineage (NCBI taxonomy): Eukaryota > Metazoa > Arthropoda > Arachnida > Scorpiones > Buthidae > Androctonus > Androctonus mauritanicus. The sequence goes on along the minus strand of WUQG02000009.1, from coordinate 50,727 downwards.
ATTCTAATGATTTCTTCTCTTCTTGTTGTCCAAAAAAAAAACCCACTGAAGATGGCTTCATTAAACTGAAATAAATAAATGATATATGTTTCTTCACTTAATTTTGAGCTGATCTTTATTCCTTAAGTTAAGGGTGTCAAACTCACGGCTCTCAGGCTGCATGCGGCTCACAATGAATACATTTGCGGCCCAGCCAACAAAATGTACACAATAATAATAATAACCATGTTGTGCACAACATTTGCGCATATGTAGTGAAACTATGCACAGGTGCACCATTCTCCCTCCCCAGTAATATTAGCAGCTTATATTTTAGCAGCCTACCTACTAACCACAATGAATATATTTCCATGCCATCAGTCTTATACTGAATTCTGAGTTGCTTGGGACATCTAACATATATTTATTTTATGCATATTTATTGCATAAAATAAATATGCATAAAATATGCATATTTTATGCATATTTATATATATTTATTTATACATTAATTTGTGTAATTATTCTGTATTTGGTAAGTTAATGTTCACGAAAAAACAATTAATTTTGATTAAAATATTTTATTATTTTGGAATTAATGGCTACTTATTTATTCCAGCCCTTTATATTCAGTATGTCTATCGAAGCCAAGTTGTAATAAAACTAAATGAAAAATCGCTGATGAACATCGAAATTTCCAAGAAAAGCGGGAATTGGAATATTTTTGCTGTGAAGGAAAAGATAAAATAATCTGCTTGATATGTAATAATGCTATTAATGTACCAAAGTTATATAACATTAAAGTCACTATGAACAACATAAATCAAAGCATGACAATTATGAAGGATTAATGAGACAAGAAAAGTTGAAAGAGCTTAAGTTGGGACTGAAAAAACAATAATTAATGTTTACTAAAAATATTACAAGAAAGTGAAGCGGTGGTACATGCAAGTTACGTCTTGTCAGAGTTGATAGCTAAACACTCGAAACCTTTTACTGAAGGTGATTTCATCAAGGAACATCTAATTAAAGCCACAGAAATTGTTTATCTGGGAAATATGAAGCCTTTTCACGCAATCTCTTTGTCTTGAAATACAGCTGCAGAAAGAGTTACTGATTTGACTGCCAATTTAAGTGATCAGATCAAAGCAAAATCATCTAGTTTTGAAGGATTTTCCATTGACTGTGACGAGAATATGGACATTGGGGGCGTAGCTCAATCAGCTGTGTTTCTTCATGCTTGCGACACAGATTTCAACATTTTTGAGGAATTATTGGAATTAGTATCGATGCGTTGTACTACTACAGGACAAGATATATTTGATTGTGCTTATGAACTTCTGCAAAAATACAATCTACCCCTGTCAAAATTAACTTCTGTAACTACTGTATAGATGGTGCTCCTTCAATGACCAGAAAAAACAAGGGCTTCATGGCATTACTACAAAAAAAAGACGAAATTTATGGCGGATTCAACATTCATCAGACACATTGTATTATATATCGAGAAGTACTGTGCACGAAGGTAATAAACATGGAAAATGTATTGTCATATATCAAAAAAGTTATCAATTTTATAAGATCTCGAGGCTTAAATCAGCAACAATTCTTCGCTTTCTTAAGTGAAGTAGAAGGCAAATTTTCCGGTCTCTCTTACTATACCAAAATACATTGGTTATCCTGCTCCAAGATTCTTAAACAGTTCTGGGATTTGAAAGAAGAAATATGTCAGTTTTTAATAACTAAATATCAAAACACAAGCTTGTTTTCTAATCCAACATGGTTGCAAGATTTATCTTTCATCGTTGATATAACAAAACACTTTATACGATTTAAATTTAACGCTGCAAGGAAAAGAGCAGATCATTTCAAACATGTGTGACAAAGTTAAAGCATTCAAATGTAAGCTAGTTCTTTGGGAAAAACAGTTGAAAAATGAAGATTTGATGCACTTTCTGACATACAACATGAACAAATCAAGTTTAGGTGAAACTGCATCGTATCAAAAATACACAGAAAAAATTCTAAGTCTTATAAGTGAATTTGAAACAAGATTTGCAGATTTTAAATCTTTGGAAGACAAATTTTCTTTGTTTTCTTTGATTTTCTCAATAATTATAGAATCAGTACCTAATCATATGCAAATGGAGGTGATTGAGATTCAATGTGATTCAAATTTGAAGGAAAAAATTCATTGAAGTTGGTGTGCCTGAATTTTACAGCTATTTACCAGTCAGGCTTGAAAATACATGAAGATTTGCATGTGATTTGCATGTGAAATCATTTCCATGTTTGGAAGTACTTATTGGTGCGAGCAGTTATTTACATTTATGAAAGGAAATAAATATCCTGTCAGATCCAGAATTAATGACCCTCACCTTGGGTCTGTTTTGAAAGTAATCACTGCGAGTAATATTTCCCCTGAAGTAGGAAAGATAGTAGCAGAGAAGAGATGCCAAGTGTCACAAAGAAAACAATAAATTGTCCTTGTCCTTTTTATTTCTGTACTTTTCGAAATAAACCTACAAATTTCTATGAATAATGAAGTTTTATTTTGCGGCCTACCTAAACTCAAACCTTTTTATTTTGGCCGTTGTTGGCCTTTGAGTTTGACACCCTTGGTGTAGTGTATCAACAATGCATCTCAAGATCAATTAGAGTAGGGTAGGAAATGTTATAGCTATTTATGTACGAGAGTGGACGATTTTTGTGTGTGTCACATTTTTGGTTATAAATTCGAAAATTTATAAAAAATTAAAATAAAAATTATTGAAAAGAAGAAAAAACAAATCAATAAATATATTTTATTAAAAAAATAACAATATTTTAATAAATTTTTGTCACTTTTCAACTAATTAAGTTAATTAATTAATGAAAATTTGCATAATACTTGGTTTTTTATTGATGATTTTTAAAAATATCTGATTTTCTTCATTCATACCTTCTTTTATTTGTATTACTTACTGCTATCTAAAAATATCAAAGATTCTGTTGGATGGCTAAAATTTCAAATAAAAAATCATATTTCTCCAGTTTTATATAATGAATGATAAGTTGCGAAGTAAAATTTTAAAAAATTTTACGTTGTTTGAATGACAATAAAAAATGTAAAAAATTGAAAAAATTTCAAAAAACTTTTGAAGAAAATTACGCATGATTTCACAATTTTAATTTTATGCTAATTAATTAAGTTTAATTTGTAAACAATTGCAGATTCCAATGGATTAATCAAAGTGAAAAAATTCATTTCTGCATTATATTATATTGCTCTTATGTTGTCAAAAAATTCATATTTATGTTGTGAATAATTCACTTCTTATATACATATAAGCTGTTTTGACTCCAAACAACCTCACTCTAATTCAGCCCATTGAACTAGGATACAGATTTGATCCTGGAGCCTCAGGTTGAAAAACTGAACTATAGTCACAGATTCATAGTGAAGGATGAGTCAGCTATGTGAGAGCATGTTGCATTTCATCTTGGATTTAGGATCATTTCTAGATCATATATCTCCAGAATTTTTCAAGACAATCAGGGCCTGACTCATTAAATCCCATTCTTCACTTTATAGTTGACCTTACTACAGACATGCAACAATGGTTAATCAACCATTGTTTAGTTACCTTTGATGAAAAAGCAACATAAAACAAGAAGGGGTGATCTCAATACAGTTGTGGCTGATGTAAGAAAGACAGGGACAAAAGTTGCTGACAAACAATGAACTGTACTGGAAGAAAATTTTATATTTTTCTTCAGTGATATTCAGGACTCAAATGCCAGTCCAAAAGTTTATTCTGTTGCCTAGGCAATAAAGAAACCTCAATGTTGTGGCAACAAACTTGATCTGAAAGTTGACTCTGAATATGTTTTTGAGATATTGACTCCCATGATGAGGAATTTAAATTTGATGATCTCATTGAAATTTGGAAGTAAAGCTAGCTTGAAGGATATAATTTTAACCTGTAAATCAAATCATGAAATTTGAAAATTGAAGGGACTTGAAGTCATTGAAGAAGGAGTCCAAGCCCCTTCACTTCAGAACAATGATTTGAATGTCCTGAACTGAAGCCAATGCAATGAGTATCAATAATAAGGAAAAGAATAAAGAGAACACACGCTTTCTTTTTCAATATGAGATGTGACACAAAAAAACAGGAGTGAGTGTATAACTTGAAAAAAGATT
>WUQG02000009.1:31966-46462 GCA_011317285.2 Androctonus mauritanicus | reverse complement strand
ACTAGACTTGGACACATCTCCCTTTCCCCACTTACAAGTTAGACTATGCCTATGACAACAAGTCGATCATGATACATTTTTAAGATAAAAAGTAGATCTTACGTACACAAAAGTTGGCCACCTCTGCCCTAATTAAACACTCCTGAGTTCATTAGTAAACATCCCATGTGGAACCGAAGCCCTGTTCTGAAGTTATGGGGTGCCAAAGTTGGGATTCGGAATTACATTTTTTAAGATTTTTGCAAGACTTTTATAGATAATGGGATGTTTTAAATGATTTTAGATATATCTGATTAATCCGAATTGAATGAATTCAATTTAAATAAGCTATGACTTACTTTACGAAATTATGTAATTATTATTTTTTTCACTTGCGACGATATATCTGTTCCAAAGTTCAGTAGAATTCCCAAATATTTAAATTTTTTTATTGTTTTGAATGCAAAACATCCTATTAAAAACATCTAATTAAACATTCTATTATATCACATTCGTTCACTTTTCCACACTGAATAATAATAAATATGATAGGATTCTGCTTTGACTGCTTTGCGTTTTTCTGTCTGATTCTAGTGTGACTATAGATAATAAATAGTGTTATAGTGCACCTTAATGCTTGTCGCTTTTTCCATGTTTGCTAAAATAGATATTAATATGCATATGAATGCATACTAACATCTACTTTATTGAGTACGAAAAAACATTTATTTATATATTAATTATATCCTTCACATGCATATTAATCGACTTTAATATATGCTTGCAGTGTCATGAAAATGCAATGCAGTCAAGATAGAATCCTACCTGAAAGAATACAAAAGTGTATATCATCTTTGTCAGTCAGTTGAAAGAATTAAATACAATCACTATATATTCTTTGTTAAATTTCAAGTAAAATGTATATAGAATCCAAAATTGTCGAAAGCATTATCCAAATTGATTTTACTTTTCCTAATAAAATATTCTAGGTTTGAACTGTTTCAGTTTTATTTTAATCAAATAACAAAATACAGTACTCCACATGTAAAGGCAGTTTTTGTTCAAACAATTCTCAAATCTACATGTGTTTATTTTTCACATTTAATTGGTTCATAGGCTTTATATCATGAATTGTCTTAAATAGTATATTGCTTAGTTAACATCACACAATATTTTTTTATCTGTATAGAATAGCCCAAAATTTCTTGATGTTCATTTTTACAAGTTAAATAATTTATTTAGCCTGTGAAAATGAGCATCAAGAAATTTTTTTTAAAAATACTTTATTTAACCTGTGAAAGTACTTAGTTTTTTTTTAATTAATTATTGTATGTAATATGAAGTCTTAATAATTCATACTGCATAAGCTTGTGAGTTAATGAAATATGAAAAATAAAATGAGCTTTAATAAGACAAACTACTGTTTTAAGCACAATCTAGAAATGAAACTTATTTACATAATATGATAGTAGTGATAGTAAAACTACGATGGTTAAAGGACACAGTACTACCAGTTATTGGTTCAGTATCTTGATTTTTCTGATTTCATAGGCAACAATAGAGTTTCCACAAACATATTTGTACTGTATTGTATAGTATAGTTATGTAGATGGTCTAAAATGTCTTTTTATGAATGTTTAGCATTTATTTATTGCAATTAATGTTCATATTTTCAATTTTTTTGACATTTCATATTTGAAAAAAAAAACTCACAAACCTGGGAACTTGTAAACCAAGAACTACCTATATTTTTTGTCATGAATTGCTAATTCACATTGAAATTGCACTATGATACATTAATTTATTAATATCAGAAAGTATTATCAAGTACAATGTAATGTAATATACATAATTAAAGATTAACTAAAGAGCTCTTTTATATAATATGCAATATTTGAAATTTTTATTGGTAACAAAATTGGATTTTTAAATTCAAGAGGGACAAAAAATATTTCAAGAATAAAAAAAAGTTTTCTATTTTCTTGTTAAATATTCTTTGTTATGTATTATTTATGTATTTTTATTTGTAGGGAATTGTAGATGTGTTATGTGAAGCATGCAAGGCTTTGAAATGGGAACAACCAACAAAAATCCAACAAGAAGCTATTCCTGTTGCACTAAAAGGTAAAAGCATTATTTTTGAAATTTTATAAACTATTGACATTGTTTTTAAGTACAAATTTTATTTTACTTATATCAGAAAGAATTAATTTTTAAATTTTGTTTTTCTTAATAAAACAAAATAAAAATCAATAATTTACAATAATAGATTGTTTTTGAATATCTCTAATTCATTAGAATAAATTTTTGTTGGAATATTTGGTAAAAATATTTCATTAAAAATGATAACTGATGACAATTATATATTACTATTAATCTTTATCAAATATTCATATTTTTTAATAATGATTTGTATATTTTTATTTTCCATATCTGGTATGATTATTTTAAAAATATACATTTGAAACAGATGTTTTTGAAAGATATCATATTAAATAATAAAGTACAGTATCTTTAGTTCACATAAAAAAAAAAAAAAAAAAGATTTAATTCATTTCTTAACTACTCTTATGGAAACTTATAGGTCAAATATCAGTATTTTAATAAGTTTCTGAATACAGTAAAACTTCGATCTAACATTCGTCTATCTAACATTTTCCTTGATTTAGCATTCTTTTTCTCTGGTTCCGGCAAAAAATAGGGGAAATAACATTAAAATGTTTCAATCTAATGTTTTTCGATCTAACGTTCAAATTTTCTGGTCACTATATCACCAAACTCATGTAAATAATTTTTGATGTAACATTTGACAGAATTATTATTACATCCCATCCTCTCACACGTCGTCGTAAGTTTCCCATGGGAAATATACATATTGGTATGACATTAGTGCCAATTGTCACAATGCATATGGCTTACAGCCAACAACCCGCACATTTTCTGCTTTTTTGATTGTAAATTTCACTAGTAGTCTCCACATTGCAAAATTTTGCAGGTCCGCGTTACCTATATATGTACATCTTTTTTATTTTGCCATTTCCTGATCTAAAGTTTTCCTCAATCTAGTGTTTTATTTCGCCGTCCCCTTGGAAAACGTTAGATCGAAGTTTTACTGTATTAATTAAGTGTAATTAATATTCATAAAATTATTAAAATTCATATTTTTTCATTTTTCATCAAGAAATTTTGAAATTTTTTGAATTTATTTTGTTTCTATGTTTTTCTGGAAATATAGAATTTTTTTTATTTATGTATTTTCAGAAATAATTGTTAAGTGTATTAGCCAAAGATCAGATGATTCTCTTTTGCAATTATTTAGCTTACAATCAAATAATTATCATTACATTACTACTCTTCTTTTGAATAAAACAAGACATGATCAATGAAATTCAAGCAATATGCAGAGCTATAATAATTAATAAAACTAAATATTATTCAAATTTTGTCAACTGAATTGTGTCATAATTGCTAAATTGAAAGTTATATAAATTTATCGAAATTTAATTTATAAGCAATAATTTTTATTATCTGATATATATATTTTTCTATATTTTAATAGTTTTGATAAGCATTTTTCCAAAAATATATGAATCCTATACAAAAAAAAATCATTACTAATTCTCAATTCTCAAAAAATCATTAATAATTCTCAAAAACTGCTGTAATCTTAGTTGATTTACATTAATTGTTCAACAAATAATAAATAACAAATAATAATTGTTCAACAAATAAATGTTTTGATCAAGAAGCATTCTGGAGTAAAGTATGTATAGGAGATATTTCTCGGGAAATGATTTGTCAGATATTGCAATTATAATGCCATGTCTTTATTATCTTCATATTTTATCTTTTGCCTAAATATTAATCAATAATTTCAAGAAACTTGTCCTAAAATTAAACATATATTTAAAAATATAAGAATATATAAAACTTTATATTTACTTAGATTTATATTTTTAATGATCATATTGATCCTTAAAAATATAAATCTTAAGTAAATTAATGTTAAATAGGCTATTATAATACAGATGATATTTTAAAACTGGAATTACATAAAAACTTTTAGCTAGATTAAATATACTAGTAAATGCAGAAAATTTTATTACTATTACAGGTTTCCTTCCACTTTATGAAAATTGATCCTTATTATAAAACCTTTTGTAAACTGAAGAAGCAATTATCATTAATTTATATGATCTCACTATCTGATATCATAAGACATACCTTGCAAACGGATATACAAAATAAATCAAGAATAAAGCACAGGTGTTCACTAATATAGTTCAAAGTTATGGTGGCTTGATGCTGAGATAGTTCCAGAGGAAGGAATTTTATGGTGGTACTTTGCTGCTTAGAATGCACATTGCCACTATAATGGTTCACTGCAAAACAAATGCGGAAATGCTATTTTTGTATTTTGCCTTTTTTCATAAAGGCAAAAGCCCTTTTTAGATTTCTTTCAAATAGCAAAAACAAGTACAAATGTAAGTCTTTTGTAAAAGCAAAATGGTATAAGATAAATCTTTGTAAAGTCAGGAAACCTGCATTTATAAAATTTTTTGCATTTATGATGATAATTTTATTGTCTCATATTAATTTTTTAATCTATTATATTTTTATGTGACCTCAAAAATATATAAATAAGAAAAAATCCTAAGAAAAAAAAGACTTGATAATGATTCCATACTGCTTTATTCACTTTTTTCTTTTTGTTTATTTCCGTTATATATTTTCAAAATTTTATGCTTTATTTTATTTTATAGGTAGAGATGTTATAGGATTAGCAGAAACTGGTTCAGGCAAGACAGGAGCATTTGCTCTTCCTATTTTGCAAGCACTCTTAGAAAAGCCTCAGCGACTCTTTGCATTAGTGTTGACACCAACAAGAGAATTAGCTTTTCAAATATCTGAACAATTTGAAGCTTTGGGAAGTTTTATTGGAGTAAAATGCAGTATGTAATTAACTTATTTTATAATTTTATATTAAACTCTCTAGTGTTAAGTTATCCATATCAATATTTAATACAAGCATTGAGATTTTACAATTTAAAATTTCTAATAAAAAATATAAAAATATAAATAATGGATCATAAAGTTTTATATTTTCTATAAAACTACCAATTTTCTTTTCAAAATCTTTCAATAAAAACAAATTGATATCAAAATTAAAAACATAAAAGTGTATCATAGTAAGAAAAATAGAATGGAACTGAGATTTGATTTCATAATATTTTTGCAAAATATTACTATAATTATTTTATTTTATATTTTTATGAATTTATTATATATTTCATATATATTCATTGAAAGTGGGACAACTTGGGAAAAAACTGTAAGGATTCTGAAGTATTACACTATAAAATTTTATGTAGTAATTCAAATGAGAATTATATTTCATTTATAATGTTATTGCTTCTATTTTATTTCTAAATAATTTCGATAATATACAGGTAGTTCTCGACTTACGACCATTCGACTTTACGACCACAATCGTAAAGTCGATAATGTTAATTTATGTTATAAATTCACATTACTATACAGTGTACATATAGCCTACTCGACTTACGACCTGTCTGTCAGAACCGATCATGGTCGTAAGTCGAGAACTAGCTGTATATAATAATTTAATTAATCATTTAAATATTTTTAAGATGATCTTAATAATTTAAGAAATTCAGCTGAATTTTTATTATTTTTATTTTAAATATTTTAGCTGTCATTGTTGGAGGCATTGATATGATTACACAAGCTTTATCATTGGCAAAAAAGCCTCATATAATTATAGGTAAGTTGTTTAATATTACAAAAAATTATTTATAAATAACAATGATGATATAGGTGATATTTTTATGAAAGTTTAGTTGAAATATTGGAAAACAAATGATTTCTGTTTAGTAAGTTCTCTAAAACAAAAATTGTAGAACAAACTGAGAAGGTGCAAGATTTTTAATCTTATCTTTTCTGTAATTCAAAAACGAATTATAATGCATATGAGTATATATGATCATGTTATGAAATTACACAAAAACATAATAAATATTGAAGTAAATGAACTTACTTTTAGAGATCAATATACAGAAAATGCTTACTGTAGTTGTAGGTTGAATAAAAGAATAAATGTGAATACAAATAATAAGCTGGATCAGATCCAAATTATAGAGTTGTTTGGAAATAATTTCGTTTTTTTTTTTTTACGTGAAAATGAACAACTTTTTTATAGTATATAAATATTTTATTCAATTATATATTGACCATTTTGGTCCAACATATTTTCCCATCTTTCTGATAGTAGCATGATTCCATGCTCGTAGAACTTTCGATCTTTGCTTGCAAAAAACTGAACCAAGTCATTTTTGCATCCTCATTTGAACTAAATGTTTTGCCATTTAAAGAATTTTATAAAGACCAGAAGAAGTAATAATTGGAGGGTGAATGTGGTGGGTGTGGTAACACATCCCATCCAAGCTGCAACAGCTTCTGGCAAGTCATCAAATGTGTATGAGGTCAAGGAGTTATTATGGTGAAACACTACATCTTTTCTGTTAATCAATTCTGTCCTCTTCTGTTTGATGGAATCACTCAGCTTGTCCAATTGGTGGTAGTACACTTGTGAATTAATTGTGGAATTGTCTGGTAGAAGTTCAAAAAAACTAATTCCCTTAAAATCCCACCAAACAGAGAGCATCACTTTTTTTTATGAATATCTGCTTTTGAAGTGCTTTGAGCTGGCTTGTCTCTTCTGCTCCATGATCTCTTGCATTCAACATTGTTGTAAACAATCCATTTTTTATCATCAGTTATGATTTGCTTCAGAAATGGATTATTTTCTTGATATTTGAGCAGGCAAATCAGATATCAATGCAATGAAGAAAATCTCTTTCCTTGATAATATTTGGAACCCAAATATCAAGGTTTGAAATGGAACCAAGTCATTTCATATAGTCATGAATGGTTGAATTTGACAAATTCATTCTCGTAGCAATTTCTTCTGTTGTTTTTCAGCATTTTGCTTCAACCAATGCCTTTATTTTGTCTTCATCAGCTTCAGCTAGCCTTACTTTGAGGAAAGATAAATTCAGAAGTATGAGGATACAGAAAGCATGAACAAAATGCAATAGGATTTTGCCAGAATATATGACAAGCCACTATTGGACAAAGAGGGAATCCATATGTCATAAGAAGGATCTCTTAGGACATATGGACGGTAAATTCTATTCCTCATCCATAGGAACACAGTATATCAATTTTTAATTTATTAAATAATTTAATTTTCTCAATAAACTATAAAATTCCCTCTTTTTAAATAGGAACATTAGCCAGTTCTAAATGCATAGTAACATTCATTTCCTTTGCATTTGGAATTATCATGATAACAGTCAGGGTTACATTATGGTGGTAAAGAGATGTAAAGACTGATGCCACCAACTAACAATTATCTTTACAGAGACATGGTGAGAACTGAAACAAACTGTGAGTTCATCCAAGTGCATATGTGTGAGAAAGTACTCACATTCAAACTTCATTCTGTTCGTCTTTTATATAATTTGTAGTGAGTTGGTAATTTTTATTGCTCATTGAGTTCTGATGTGTGATTTAACATGACTTTAATATAACATGAAATATTAGGTTTTTTCCTCACTATTATTGGGAAATGGCTATATATATATTTTATTTTTAAATTTGTTCATATTGAGCTTATAAATACAAGGAATTTATTTCTGTTGAATAAATATTATTTGTTATCTAATTTTTACGAAAATTTTGAAAGTTTATATTAAAACCAACAGATTGTAGTATAAACAGGTAGTCCTTAACTTATGATAGAGTTATATTTTGATAACTCAATCTTATAATAATAGTTAATTTTGCATTATGTATAAGAAATAATGCATGTTATCATGAATTTAAATAGCAAAAAATTTTCTCATTTAATAGGAAGTCCTTTGAAAAAATAGTATTATTCAAAGTCCAATTTTGTAATTGAAAATATTTTAAGTCAAAAGTGATCCATAAAAGTAATAATTTTAGTAGTAGTAATAAACAATGGAATACTGAATTCTTTAAGATGGTAAATTTGTCTGGATTTAAATTCAGGATACTGAGGACCCTGGATCTATTAAAAAATCTGGAATTTAATCCAAGCTCCAAGGTGTAAAATCATTTAGAATTGAACATGGATCTCCAAGATAGCAAGCAATTGCTTTTCTACATTTTTTATAAAACAAAAAGTATTTCTAGCCAATATACTATGAAAATAGCTAAGTTTGGAATATCGTAAGAATAATTATAAGATTGGAATATCATAAGTCTAGGATTACTTTTATCTATAAAATAATATATGGTTTGAATCATTCCAAACAGATAACAAATAAATTTCATATCACATATCATATCATTTACAATAATTATGAATAATATGTGGGTAATTAAAATTGATCAGTCAATCAATTACAGCTTGATTGATCAATTTTAGTCAAGAATATTTTCAAACATATAATATGTTTCAAGTATACTAAGAGTTAGTCAGAAAATTCAGAAATAATAATAAAAAAATATTGCACTAAATAAGTTACTTTAAAATTTATTTGAGCAGCTTATTTTATTTTTTAAAAAATATATCATCATTATTATACATCATCTGTTTTGAAATTAAAAATTTGATAATTTTGCAGCCACTCCTGGAAGATTGGTTGATCATCTTGAAAATACTAAAGGATTTAATTTAAAGTCTCTAAAATATTTGGTAAGTAAAAATTAATTGAATTTATATTTTTAAGTATTAGTTAAATTAAAATGTCTAATTATTGAAATCAGTGCTTAAGTTTTTTGATCTATTTAAATTGCTACAAAAAATTTTCAAATTTTCTATAAGCATTAGTCTGAATACCACTAATTTAATGCATAGCATATTATTTAAATATATTTATGCTCCTCTAGTTACAAACACGATTCGTACATAAGTTTTGTTTGTAACTCAGATATTGCTGTTATTTGATCCCTAAAAGTATTAAATAACTTTATACATTGTTTTGTAATATATTTCACAATTGGATCAATTAAAAGCTTCTTATTTTACAGATTTGGACAAAAAATTCTGATTAAAAAAAATCTTTCATTTTATAATGTAATTGCCACCATCTTGAAATACTTTTGAAATATATTAATTAATTGTGTAATTTTATATAATATTGATTGCTAGAGTATTCTGATATCATATTATTTAAAATTATTGAAGAGTTTTTGAAATTTGTGATATTAGAAATGAAATTTCACATTCATAAGTATGAATGTTCATAACTTGAGGAGTGCATGTAGAGACAATGTTAACATTAAAATTCAAATTAAAATCAAGAATCAGCTATAAACTGATTGATCAGTTGTCATTTTTGAGTTAATGTTATATAATTTGGAATTTATTTTTCTCAATATTTATATTTTATTATTATTTTTAATTATGAATAGAGTGGTAAAAAGTTGAAGCTTGTCTAGCAAAAGTTTATTCATCAATATTTATAAAAAAGTTGAATTATTTTCTACACACTCTAATTTCAAATTCAAAATTTTTAAACATTTTATTTTAAAAATTAATTCTTAATTGCAGTTTAGATTAATATTTTATGATTGCAAATTACAAGTAAACTTTAAAATCATTAATTTGCTGCGCTAATGCTGATTTATTATAATTTTATTCATTTTTTAATATGATTGTAATATAAGATCTTTCTTTCTTTGTTTTATTAATACTTATATTTTAAGAATTTAATAATAACTATAATAATAATGTTTTCATATATTATTATTTTTTCTCTTAAATTATTAATTTAAGATATGAGTTTTTATTGTAGTATATTTGCTATTAAACTTGCTTCTTTTTGGAGATTAGATTTTTGCCAATTGATATTGATTTGGCAATCATTCTCCTTGTACAATTTTAATGGCTATAAAATATAATGAATTTAAAATCTATAATTAGGTAATGGATGAAGCTGATAGGATACTAAATATGGACTTTGAACAAGAAGTTGATAAGATTCTAAGACAAATACCAAGAGAAAGATGCACTTATTTATATTCTGCAACCATGACAAAAAAAGTAAATAATTTTACTGTGTCATTTTATGATAATTAGCAATTCCTTTTTACTTTACTAATTGTTAACATTATAATTCATAAATATCTTAATTTAGGTCCAAAAACTTCAACGGGCATCACTCTCTGATCCAGTGAAAGTGGAGGTATCTCACAAATATCAAACAGTAGAAAAATTACAGCAATATTATATTTTTATCCCATTAAAATTTAAGGTGAGAAGTTAAATATTTAAATATTAAATACAGTGCTCCCCAGATATAATACTGTCATTTATACTACAGGTCTTGGCTGTTCTTTGAAAAAGATTTTTTAAAAAAATATATAATTGATGACCTCCTACTTTTCTAACTTTTTTGTTGCCATCATTTTAACAAGAAAAAAACTAAAACTTATAATATAAAAAGTATCATCATCATATACATTAATTTGATACATGGATGGCTGGATCTGTAGTTATCCTTTTTGTAAGTGAAACATTGTACCAATAAATAGGGTATCATTAGAAAAGTTTAATGTTTAGATTTTTCTGACAGCCAAAATTTTGTGTGTTTAAGTTATTAATAATTTAAAAATTAAGAAATAAAAATTCAATTAAAACTGTAGTTTTTCTAAAAAGATAAAATCTGCATATGGCACTATAATTTAATAATGGCTGCCACCTAATGATTCTCTAACAAGTTTGGAGGAGTTTTTCTAGTAATACTTCAAAGTTATGAAAGTAAATCACAAAATTTTTGCTCATTTTTATAAGTAGGTAATTACAGTTTGATAAAATAATAAGAATTTGAATTCATATTAATGATTCTGATAATGATATATATATAAATTTCAAAATATCTTTGAAGAAAGTAAAAAATTTTTTTATACCATAATTTGCCATTTTTGATCAGAATATATATTTTTTCCATATAATTCTGGTGTTTATGGTCACTTCTAACATAAATATATGACTTAAATAATAAATTAATGTCATGTAAAAATTCTTATTAGCAATTTACATTATTTTACATTAGTTTCCTTTTGATTATTAAAATATATATATATCAAATGTGTAGCTATGTTTATCATGCTTAAAAGCATAAAATTAGAAATTTTAGATCATTAAAGAATTAATGAATTAGAGAATAATTTAACTGTCAGTTATAGGAACAGTTGTCTTATAATGCAGGTCAGATCTCTATCTTGCAAACCCAAATTATAATCAGTAAGCACTGTATTGAAATGTTATTTTGAATATTGATGATTTGAATATTTGTTTATTCTTTTTTAAAGGATGTGTATCTTGTTTACATTCTGAATGAGTTGGCAGGTCAGTCATTCATGGTTTTCTGTAGCACATGTGCAAACACTCAGAGAACTGCTTTAATGCTGAGGAATCTTGGATTACATGCTATTCCATTGCATGGTCAAATGAGTCAGGTATTAATGTAATAAACTTTAATAATAACTTATTAAATATAATTTGTTTGAATTTTATATTTGAAATGGTAATTTAAATAGGCAAAACGATTGGGATCTTTAAGCAAATTTAAAGCTAAGAGTCGATCAATATTGATTGCCACTGATGTTGCAAGCAGGTACACATTTCTTTAAACATATATTTAAAAAAAAATTAAAATTTTATGAAAGTTAATAATATAATCATTTCATTAGAGGATTGGATATTCCACATGTTGATGTTGTAATAAATTTTGATATTCCTACCCATTCAAAGGATTATATTCACAGAGTGGGAAGGACAGCTAGAGCAGGTCGCAGTGGGAAATCAATAACGTTTGTTACTCAGTAAGTGATTATAATTATCACACAATCTTTATAAATGATAATCTTTAGAATATTTTAAACATTCTATTTAATAGATATGATGTTGAACTCTATCAGCGTATAGAACAATTGATAAATAAAAAACTACCTTTATATCGGACAGAGGAAGAGGAAGTGATGGTACTAATGGAAAGAGTTTGTGAAGCTCAAAGATATGCAAAAATGGTAAATAAAATTTTAATTTTGCTATAAATTAACATGAGAAAATAGATCAATACAATGTTTATAAATTTTTTTTAATATCATTTAAGAAAATTTATTATCACTGCAATATAGAACTTATCATGAAAAGTGCATCAGCATGCTATATTATATTTTGAAGAAAATTTGTCTTATTTTTCAGGATCTTTACTTTGGATGGATCAAATTTAAAGTTTTCATTTAATCCAAAATATGCTGAATATAAATAAATTAAGCTGTTGTGCTAAATATTACTAATTATTTACAAATTTATTAATTGTTTCAGATGCATTTTTCATCATTATAAATATTGTATGTATTTAAAAATCTTATATAATTTTATAATAATTTCTTTAATTCTGCTCCTAATTATAATTTATACAGGGTGAAATAATTGCTAAAACTCATTATGTTTATGTTCTGTAAATAAAATTTAATGTAAATAAAACTTTTGATTATACTGAATTTGGAAAAATTGAGATATAGAAAATATCATATGTTTTTAACATACTAAAAAATTATTAATTTGTTTAATTAATATATATTACACAATATAATATATTCAATATGTTCAATGTGTTCAAAATTAGAATAAATTTCAAGAGCACTTCCATTTCTTTATTGGAGTCTGACAAGACCGTATCAGCTGTGCTTGATATGATCCTTACCAAAGATCATATCTGAGCATAGCTGGCTTACCTATAAGTGTTTTTTAATGGGTGAAACTCATCCTATTTATGATCTTTGTCACTTTGTTCTTTCTATAAAGCACATTTTAATTGAATGTCCTTATTTTACTGCTGAGCATTTATGCCATTTTTAACCAGTCTTGTCTTAATCTTAAGACCCTTATTAGCAATGATTTTAACTGTTCAGGCCTTTTGCCTTTTTATCAGATATTTGTGTTTTATTTTACTTTACTGTTACTTGTTTTTATTTGAGGTATTGCAGTTTCAATCACTTATGTATATTTATTTTTGTCCGTTTTTGACAGTTAAATTGTAAAATGTTACTGTTGATTTAATTGTGATTTCTTTTACACTATTGTTACTTTACATTTTGTTGGCTTTTAATTTATTTGTTATTTTGCTTGATTTATATAGTTTTTGTTAAGAATAATTTTCTATCTTCTATCTGATGCAGTTTGGTCCCTGAGGCTCTTATG
Organism: Androctonus mauritanicus; assembly: GCA_011317285.2. Taxonomy (NCBI): domain Eukaryota; kingdom Metazoa; phylum Arthropoda; class Arachnida; order Scorpiones; family Buthidae; genus Androctonus; species Androctonus mauritanicus. The sequence goes on along the minus strand of WUQG02000009.1, from coordinate 33,222 downwards.
CCAATAAATGCTAACAAACCAACCAACCAATCAGATTTCTTCATGCTGTTTTGAGTAAAGAATGCAATCTTTGTTAAAAGACACTTCTTTGAACTTACCAAGTATAAATAACATTATTGAATGTTTCGTTATAATAATTGCAAAAGACATTCTTTTCTATTGTTATAATGGAAGTTGTCTGGATGGCCATGTGGTAATGTAGTCACTTTACCACCTTGGAGGACAAGGTTTAATTCTGGATCCCACACCTTGACTTTTTCAGGAGGGGTTTGGATCTGGCCTGTTAAATTCCATCATGGATGTTGGCCAAATTGTGATGGGTTCTAGAATTGACTGCTGTCAAATAGACATTCCATATGCAATATGGCAGCATAATTCAAAATAATGTAATGTATAATAGAGTGTTACAAATGTTAATTGTACTTATAAAGTTTTATAAGTTACATGCACATGTTTACACCACACACGTGCAATACTTTAGAGATATAACCTGACTATGATTATGATTAATTGTATATACATGATTTAATTCATTGGAATTCTAATTTTAATAGGAAATGAAAGAACTAGAAGATAAAAGTAAAAAGAAGAGGAAAAAAGAAGTGCAAAATGATGGTAGTGATACTGAAGAAACCAACAAAGTTAAAAATAGAATCAAAAGAAAAAAGAAATAAATCTGTAAATACATTAGAATTGCTTTTGTTTGATTTTATACAAATAGCAATAATCATAAAATTGGATTTTAAATATGGAAAAAATTCAATTTTGAATTTGAAAAAGACATGAAAAAACAATGTTATTATTTTAAATAACTTCTATTCAGTACTTATTAACAATACACTTAATTTTAACAGATTTAACGAATCTTGATTCTTATTACAAGAAGTTCTGTTATATTTATTCATATACTGTTCTTGGTAAAAAAACAAACCAGAAAAAAAAAACTAGTCACAGCTTAGACATTGTGATCAGTTTCTTTCTTTTTGGTTTATTTTTAACTGAATATATGAATTGATTAGAGAATACTTTTCTAACTTATTTTTGCTTTAAAGGAAAAATGAAGTTTATAAAATCATCATTTTTTCTCTCCTCATTAATAACTTTTGAACTAATATTTTATATGAAACCTATTAGAAAAATTATATCATTAAAATTGATATAATTTTTCTAATAGGTTTGATGATGGGTGAAATAGTGTTTTTTGATGGGTGAAACTCATCCTATTTATGATCTTTGTCACTTTCAGGATCTTTACT